>CABHPP010146615.1:0-27551 GCA_902168425.1 Peromyscus attwateri | reverse complement strand
GGGGCAGAGAGAGAATAACTAACACAGCTATTTTAATAGATGGGGACAGACAGGTAAGAATGTATGGGACTCTTTCCTCTCATGACACAGTAGCCACCCCCTTCCTACCCATGCTCTTCAGTTCTGCTGCCCTCCCTCTTCAGTCTGTGGGTTGATGTGACTCAACCTGAGATCATTTGTAAACTCTGAAGCAAAACACACACACACACACACACACACACACACACACACACACACACAGAGAGAGAGAGAGAGAGAGAGAGAGAGAGAGAGAGAGAGAGAGAGAGAGGCCGGGGGAGTAGGGTTTTAAAGTCCCACAAAGCCCACAGGCTGGATGAGCTAAGTGTAGCTGCAGACCCATGATGACAGCCCTGTCATAGATTCTGTCTTGGGAAGTGCAAGTCCTTGCCAGGTCCACAGGGACATGTGTACTCCACTGTCCCAGTTAGGAAGGCATAGATTGAGACTGGGCTTCTGACAAGGAAGGTCACAGATGAAATTAAGTTAGGGACATTTGGTCCTCATGGCTTGCTGGGGTGTGCCATTTTCAAGAACCTCCTGCAATTCTCTGTGGGGAAATCAACCGGAGGCATCATTTTAGACATCAATCACACTGAAGGGCTGAGATGCTGGGCTTTCATTTGGCCTCTTCCCCAGGGCAGTGCAGAACAAGGACTCTCTCCTAAACAGTTCTTACCACACCACCTGTCTGGCTGCACCGTGTTTGTATGTCCTGCCTGTCTCTCCTTCCAGAGTGAAAGGCCCTGTTTCTGAAGAAGCACAAGGCTGTGGAACACTGTAAGGAGAAAGCTGATAAAGAATGCATTTTTAGCATGAGAAGTGACTTCTTGCACTAAAGATTCCCTTATTACTTCATGTATCACAGTTAAATGCTAATGTGGGGCTGAAAAACTAACTCTCTGTAGTTCAAGGAAAAATATAAGAAATTTCCCAGAATATTGCTTCCTGCTGCCGTTTTGTCAGATACAAAGCAAAGAAAATGACCTTGCATTCCACTCTACCTCAAGGAACGAGAGGATCCGAGTTGTCCTGTGTGTCCTTGCCCTTCCTGCCAGGCCACTTGGCTCCTGGTGACACATGTATTGCTAAGGACAGCTAGGATCGGGTGGGGTGGGGTGGGGGCAGGGACATGGACCTGCTTGAGTGCTCATTCACAAGTCCATGTTAGGATTCGATTCTAGGGACCGGAATGAATTGTGAAAAAAACAGAGGCAATGCAGAGACCCAGTGAGGGGGAGGAGGTCCTGATGGGACACTGAATGAGTGCCCACCACACCAGAGTGACCCTGCAGACTCCAATTTCCTGCAGTTTCCAGTACCCGGCAGGAAGCTGTCAGGCACAGTTCAGTGCATTGCCGCCCTGTCCAAGCATCCTCCCGCCTGGATCTCCCAGGCAGCAGGGCTTTGACCAGGCCTGCAGATGGAGCCTGGGCAGATTTGGGACTTCCTGGTGACCCCACCCAAGCATCATTAGGAATGGGTATTCTAGTCAGGTGGGGCTTTGACCATGCTTGCAGATGCAGCCTGGGCAGATCTGGGACTCCCTGAGAAGTTGAGCTGAGCGGTGGGAAGGCAAGCCTGCCAGTCGGCATGCTAATTAGTGCTTCTCATTAGAAATGGTCGGGGCTGACTCGGGTCCAAGGAGCGTGCCCATGGCGCAGCACTGATTGGCACGAGCGGAAGCCAGTTCTGACGGTAACCGGCTGGCAGATGCCACCAGCGAGTGCCCTGACACACATGGCCAGAGCCGCAGTAGATCTCTGCGCTCTCCCTCTACTGGTTGGAACCCGCATTGCGCTCTGTGCTTACAAGACCCACAGGATTCCTGGAGAGAACCAAGGCAGGGCCTCTTAGGTGGCTGGGGAGCTGTTGAGCATGCACTTTTTTATTAAAGTGCACGAGACTTTAGTTGCTGCCGGGAGCAGCCCTGGAGGACTTCTGAAAATACTGAGATGTTGGTAAGACGAGGGACAGAGGGAGATGACCTAGGGGAAGGGATCCTCCATTGCCCCCTTACTCTACACTGCGGATGCGATATGATCCCCTGCTGCAGAACAGGAATCCCGAGGAAATGTCCATCAGATGATTTCAAAACAGAGTCACTACCCAGTGACTCACGACTTCCCTAAACAACTTAAATGTGTTCCTGACTCTGTCACCAGAACTACCTCCCTGGACAGGGTACCCAGGCAACCCTCTCCCGGGCCTCTGCCCTTGTGTCCACTGCGGCCGGTGGCAGTGTGCAGGATGGCCACTGCTGTCCCCATGGGTCTGTCGACCCACAGACAGGACTGAGACTCGCACCTCTGGAGCAGTGTGGGCACACCCTTAGGAAAGAAAGGGACAGGTAACACTGGGAGAAGAGATTTGTCTTACACATAAATGCATCCAGGGTTGGGAAAATTCTAAAGTGGAGCCTATGTTGTAGGCTAGATTGTTTGGGATAAGTGTGTGTGTGTGTGTGTGTGTGTGTGTGTGTGTGTGTGTGTGTTCAGGAGAGGGGACATTTCACTCAAGCAGCTCTGTTTTGAAGTTCTGTGAGAATCCTCACAAGACAGTTCCTCCTTCCTAGTGAGCAGCAAGAAAAATTGACCATGAGAACCTGGTAAACAGAACAAGGCCCAGCCGTCTGTGGTCCCCACCGCTTTGGCTGCCCCTTTGGAAGCCATCTGATGGGTGAATGTCATGTGGAAGGGAGCTTATCCATAAGTGCTTCTATGTCAAAATCCTATATTATAAGGACTCTTTTGCAGGGCCACAACAGATGCTGATGGTGCCAGAGCTTGGGTATTAATGATGGTCTGGAAATCTGGAGGGAGTGGATGCTGTAGAGTTAAAATGTACCTGGGGTGGGGAGCCATAGACCAACCACTGATACCCAGAGATTCGAAGACTCCGGCCTGGAGATTGAAACCAAGGCTATCGGTACTCCATTTCTGAGACCATCACTTCCATACCAGTAAAAAGCAATGGCCACACAGAATACCATTTTGCTGCACCCCAAGTGAGATCTCAGTACCACGGAACCCCTCACTCCAGCACCCTTCTCAGACCCAGTCTCCAGATCTCCAGAGCCACACAAAGTCTTGGCTGCCAAGACTCCTGCCTTCAGTTGAAGACACTCGGTTGAAGACACTCATTCTTTGTGTATGTGTGTGTGTGTGTGTGTGTGTGTGTGTGTGTGTGTGAACTGCTAGCCATGGGATAGTCTCTTCCACGGCACCTATCCTCCTCCGAGGTGGCCTGGTCCTTGGATTTTATCTTTATCTATAGCTAGGGAAATGTGGAAGACAGAATCTGTAGTTGAACCCAAAGCTTATGATTTTGTAGATGAATAAACAGTGGGAATGAGTTCAGCCTCCCTTCCCTGGGGAGCCAGTGTTTGCTTTTCTCCCCACAGGCTATTAGAGTCAAAATACTTTACTGAGTAGAAATCTGGGTTTGAACGACTGTCAGGAGCAATGTGAGGGGAGCCGTGCAGAGACAGTGGAGTGAGAAGAGTGCAAAGAGAGAGGGACTCCCCAGCTATCCACAAGAACAACCACGGCCATGGGGACAAGGAAGAGTGGTTGGACTACTTGATGCTCCAAAAAGACTTGGGTGTCAATGTCTTAGTCAGTGTTTTAATGCTGTAAGAGATGCCATGACCATGGCAGCCCTTATTAAAAAAAAAAAAAGAATTCAATTGGGGGCTTGCTTACAGTTTCAGGGGTTTAATCCACTACCATCATGGTGAGGACCATGGCAGCATGCAGGCAGACACGGTGCTGGAGAAGTAGCTGAGAGCTCTAGCTACATCTGCAGGCAGAGAGGGAGACAATGGCCTTGATATGGGCTTTGAAGTCTCGAAGCCCACCCCCCATCACACAATCCCTCCAACAAGCAGTAGACACCTACTAACCCTTTCAAAGGGTACCTCGCCCTGACATAAGCCTATGGGCGGGGGCCGTCATTCTTATCAAACCAGGGGCTGGGAAGAGGGATTGGCCCAAACTTTGTGCCACATTTGAAATTACCTGGGATGCAGCCATGGCAGAAACACCTGAGCATACCTGTTTGCAAAGTATGGGACCTAGAGTCACACCAGCCCTGTGGCCATAAGTGAGCATCCAGCAGGTGGAAAGACTGACATTTGCCTACCTGCTTTCTAGTTCCACTTACTGTCCAGAAGCAGAGAGCTCTTGTCCAGTTCTATCAGCCCTACACAGGTCAGGCTTTGGAAGACCAAGGGAGCCAGTATGGGCACAACTGTGCACACCTCGGGCAGCAGGAGGCAGGTGGGGCTGGCAGTAGCTGCAGTCTACATCAGCCCTGGAAATACCATGTCCTTGTAGCCTTTCGCTCATATTTTTCTAAGAACATACTCTTCAATGGACAGACATTACACAGTTTGAAAATGTCATTCCACCAACATATTTAAGGGAGAAGAGCAAAGTCTAGATAATATAAAAAACCAAGGCAGAATGTACTATTGATTCCTTCATCCAATTTCAATGTAGACCCATTTGACAATTAATTATCACTAAAGCAGAGAGAAAATCGAGCCAGAGGAGAGAGAGCTGACATATTGACTCTTGGGAGCCTCTGGGGACTTTTGCAAGAGAGTAAGTTAGCATTCTCTCTCTATTTTATATCTCTGTTACTCCTGTCTGTCCATAGAGGTGATGTTCTATGCCCCTTCATAACCACATACCCTTAGGTCAGTTTTCAGGAAGGTGTGCTGGCTTTGGGTAGACTCACCTATATACCTTGGGTCAGTCTTGCTTGTGTTAAAAAAGGAAAGCTATAATTCCCTTTTACCGTGTGTGATACTCAATGGATCAAGTCCTTGAAGTGTAAAGACAGAGAAAATTATGATTTGATGAGTGCATGTTGAAGAAGTGCTAACTACTCACAACCCTGGCACCAACTGGGAGCCAGAGCCCATGGGAGATATTCTCTATCAAACCACCACAAACACACTGTGAAAAGGCAGCCCATGGAAGGAAATGGTTCATTTGACTTAGAATTCTAAGCTACAGTCCATCATTTAGGGGAAATCAAGGCAGGAACTCAAGCAACTGGTCACATGACGTCTATAACCGAGAACAAAGAAAATAAACCTTGGGTGTAGCTTTCCTCACTCTTGCACAGTTCCAGGCCCAGCTTCAGGAACAGTGTCACCCACAGTCGCTGGCTCTTCTCATTTCAACTAACAATCAAGACAATTCCCCACAGACATGTCCACAGGCCAACCTGATCTAGATAATTCTTCACTGAGACTCTTCCCAGGTAATTCTAGGTCATGTCAAATTGGCAGGCTTGGGCCAATTTCTCTCTGTCCTGTAGTAATTATTTTCTATTCCTGTCACCGCTGACTTCCTGTCTTTATAAATAAAACACACTGGAAATATAACATCCAATCCAATTACTACTCCTAATTCAGCACCTGTAGATCTGCAGTATGCAGGGTCAGAGCTACAGAAAACAGCGTGGCTGCTGTAAGCATCTCGGCTTGTCAGATTCTCCTCGGCTAGCTGGCGCAAGCATTTTCCTCATGCTGTAGCTCACCTTCATGACGGGGATGTATTGGATGAGCCAAGCCCAACCTTGAAACTGGTTTCCAAGGCCCACTGTAGGGTGACCACACCTCCCTTGCTGGCCCCGTGGGACTCCCCAGGAGTGACTGTCTCAGTGCTCACCTCTTTCATTCATTGGTTGTGGACTGATTATAGCTCAGTCTGCCTGGTGTATGGAGTCAGGGGTGTGGAGGCAGGAGGTGGAAAGAATATGAAACGCTTGTCCTGTATAACCCACACCTCGGGGTATTCTGTGGACTAGTAAATATGTATTGACTAACCGCGTGAATGAATAAATGGCTACATGGAAGGTACTAAGAAGAATGAGTGGGTTTCCGAGTGATAAACATAGCAATCAATGCTATCTTTAGCTTCGTTTGCAAATGGTAACAGAGCTACATCTGACACTATTCATTAAGGAATTTATAACATGATTTCCACGGCTGCGACTTCACCATTGGTAAACCCCCACTCATATCTGGAGATGGTCAAAGATTTTTTTCATTACAAGAAAATTATTGGACAATTCTTGTTTCACAAAATATTTTATCTCAGCATTTTTAAAGATAATTATTTTTGTAGACTCAAGATCGACTTTTTTTTTCCTGCAGATAATCTGTGTCTTTTTAATCAAGAAGACTTCAAGTGAAAAAGTTTTGAGCCTTTCCTGGAACGCACAGAGATCCGCCTGCCTCTGCCTCCCGAGTGCTGGGATTAAAGGCGTGCGCCACCACCGCCCGGCCACACACATACTTTTATCAATTGAACAAATTAATGTAAAACTATTTTAACATTTTCCATTGTGCCATTAATTACAAGCTTTTCTGTGTTTATAGCAAATTTTCACCCACTGTAGTGTGAGGTTGCTGTTGTCAATTCCCTTTGGATATTTGAAATACAATTTCTGTATTTTGTTTGATTACGTCAATCCATATGTGGCAAACAGTTCTGTAAGCCCTGGGCATCTCTTAAATCAAACAGACATTGAACTCATAAAAAAGAAACTGACGATGAATGAAATGAGATACATGGTGGTTTAGATGCTACGTCTTAGAGGAGAAAAAGCCTAGAAAAAGCCAGGCAGAGCGGGGTGGACATTGTGGTTGTTGGTCAAGGGAGGACTGGAGAAGTTAACATTCGAACAAGCATCAGGGAGCTTTTGGCACATGCTCTCATTTTCCAGCCACACAGTTCTCATGTGACACGGCCCCCCTCACTCCCTTCCCTTCGTACCTTGACCATCATGTGGGAGCCCGTTCTCGGGTTCCTCGTGGCTTTACCCAGCAGGTCCTCATAGAGAGGATGATTAGGACCACAGGCCTGAGTGCAGGTGTCTGAGATGGTCTGCACTTGGCTGTGTTGGGGGAGGAGGTCTTTTGCTCCACCCCTTGGCGTCTCTATAAATACCCTGGGGCAGAGACAGTCGGGGCCCGTTGGAATAGGTTCCAGGCCCTCTCAAGGCTATCCTTTATTTTCTATCTGTTTATCTCCACAATCTAAATCCTTCTATCTAATATTTCCCCGCTGCTCGCACTCAAGAAAACTCTGGGGAGCTGTGGGGTTGGTGGGTAAACGCCCCGCACCATCACAATCATCACTCATGGATACTTGACCTGTTGTCCTGTCCTGGCTAGATGATGTGTGTGAACCACTGGGTATCCCAGAAGTACCCGGCATACAGGAACTTTGTTGGTCTTTCCCTCAGTTGGGTCCAAGGTCCAGGTAGGTTCTCTAATATCGTACAGCACAAAGGGCAGCTCCCACTCATTCCAAGTGAGAGGTCCGAGGCATTGCCCAGACGGGTCCCCCAGCCCCCTGCAGCCAGTTCTGAGCTGCTATTTAATCTCCTGACTGAGGTGGCTTCTGCATTGCTCACTATAACCCATCATTTAAATCACATGAACATTTTAAATGAGGCGAACACAGTTCACTCTGAGATGTGAGTGGGAAGGATGCCGAGTGAAGCGTACCGAGTCACCTCCATGTCACCTGGCTTATATATTCAAAATGTATTCCCACTCCAGGAAAAGAAATCACACCTCTAATTCCATTGTCAAAGCTTCCTTTTACCAAGAAGAAGGGTGGTAGATGCCACTGCTACTTAATGCCAACCCTTTACATTTAGTTTTTAAATAACTGTTGAATTAAATGCTAAACCTTCCCACTCTAAGACCATTCCTTGAGCTCCCTCCCCTCACTGTGTCTGTCCTACAACATATCCTTTCATAGGAGTCACTCCTCTCTGATTACCCTGCTAATACTCGAACTGAGAAGCCACAGCCTGCTTCGTGGAAGTTGGCCACCCTTGTTGTTTGAGACAGGGTCTGACTATGGAGCCCAAGACTCGTGATCTTCTTGCATGCTGGGATTGTGTGTGTGTGCACCCCACATCCAAAGTGTGTTTTACTTTTTGTACTTGCTACAAGGCTTGGGCCTCTCCTGGAGCAGAAGCTCCCCTGGGGTTGCAGAATACCTAGGTTAAGGCAGGGCCACCATGTAACAGTGCAGATGTTACAACATCTGTAGGGGTGTTAGGCCTCAGCATCCATCGTGAAGTGACCCTCACTGCCTCCTGGGACCCCTAAACCTCAGGATTTCTCCTGAATACGGAGCCATAGACACAGTCTGTTGACAGCCCTCAGAAATCAAACCCCTCTCTGTAGGTGTGAACATTCTGTTTTACTTCACATGCATTTCCCAGTTCTGGCCAATCTCATCCAAGATTCTCAGAAACTGGGCAGAGATAAGCATAAAAGAAAAGCAGGACCCCTTTTCTGCATTGAGTTCTTAGTGATTAACGGGGTCTGGGCTTCCTGGTGGATGCAATATGGCTCCCACATGTAGGTTCTGGCAAGGTCACAGCCAGCTGTGAAGTGCAGTGTCTTTCAGCTACCATGTCTTCCATAAGCACCGCAAAGCAGTGTCCTCAGTGTAGACACAAGAATGTGTCACATTGAAGTCCGGTCACCTCCTCTGTGTTACACAAGGGAATGAGCACTCCGTCCCCGTCTCCATGAGTCTTCAATGACCTGGTCAAGTGCAGGCTGTATACAGCCAGGACAGTACTCAGTACATGACTGTGTCCCAAAACTCGTGGTACACACAGGGATCCTAAATGGAGGATAAATGACTAATGCCACCTAAAACATGACTGAGGGATATGTAAACTGAGGCCTGAAGAAGAGGGGTGCCTTGCCCAGGTTGTCAGAGCCAGAGTCAAAATCATGTATGCTGAATGAGACCAGTGTCAAAGACAGATGATAGATGGACAAGATCATAATGATATCATGAAACACAGAAAATACATAATGAAGACAGTCATGTTGATAAAAACACAAACATGGACAGGGTGGTGTTGTATGAATATTAATGTGCCTCAAGACTGTGGAGATATCCCAGGGTAAAGGAGGAGGCAGGGAATGGAAGAAGGAGCAGTGACTGACAGGTTACCTCAGGCAGTAGAGTCAGAAAGGTCTTGGGCCCCATTTGACAGCACCATGGATTTCTGAGCTGGGCTTCTCTTGCATTTACTGCAATATATGAATGGGCAGTCTCAAAGGAACTCTCATGGAAGTTACAAACTATGACAATGGCCAACATCGAAAGTTCAAACCTCCAACTAAGGTGTGAGGGAAGTAGCTGGCAGAGAAGAGTCCTTTGGGAATTGCCCTCTCTTGGGATTTGAGGTAAGAATCAGAAGTTACATCAAATAGGCAGATATAATCAATGTCAGACCTCACATAGGGAGAAACAGTCATGGCTGGTGACCAGCCCCCTCTTAAAAGCACTGTCCTCCATGCTGGAGAGCCACAGATCCATGACAATGTTCACCAAGCACAAAAGCGGGATCCTTAGCCAAGCGCCATTTTTACCCATTCCTGATAGCATCACTCACAACCTTCAATTTTGAGAAAGGAAATGAGGACAGAAATGGAGGCCACAGGAGAAAAACAAGAGCCAGAAAGGGTGTATTTCTTTGAGATGTAAGTGCTCAACAGGCCCCAGTACTTCTCCAGGCACCTGGGGAGACAGACTTATACATGTTCATTCCATCTGACACAGAGCTATGTAATGGACTGAACATAATGCAGTCGTCCACATGAAGCTGAAATGGTCAGAGAGAGTGTTTCATGAAGCTTGTTCTGAAATGCAGAACTTGTCCTTTGGTGTCTGTGGTCACACATGAATGAATCTCGAAGGATGGCCACAGGATGATGTCAGTTCCCAATGAACACAGGTCAAATCAAGAAGATATGAATGGTCCTTGTACTTTGGGAAGGTCACAAGTGTCTGTCAAGGGTGTGACAGATGTCAGGAGCAGAAATGACAAACACATCTTTGGAGCTGAACTGAGATTCAGTTTGTCACTGGTAGGCAACAGAGATCCATCACCCTGGTTAAGATAAAAGTGGGCAATTCAGGCTCTCAGAAAGAAAGCAGAAAGTAGACAATGTTATTTCCCTCTACTTCATTTCAAGCATATTTTGCATCAAATAATACTGTTTTGCTTGAGTGCTGTGTTTCTGTGTAAGTTATCACAGAAAGAAAGCACATTCACTGCAAAGTAAAAGAGCAATAAATGAATAAATCATTCTGGTAATACATTCAGTCTTATGCTTTGTGGGTCAGTTGAAACAAAAAGCAAAGAGTAAAGAGAATAAATAAAATTCTAAGTCCTGTTGTTGGCAGTGGCCTGAGGAGAAGTTGGTAGGATGCATAGATATCGGGACCTGAAGGGCTGAGGAGACTTAGAGTCTCACAAGCAGTGAGCTCTTCCTCCCATTTGCCCTCCCTTGGCAAGCTTGGAGAACAGCTTCCCATTGTTCCCTCAGGAAGAGAATTTCCAGTTCAACTATGGGTTCCTCAGAGTGAGTTGGATGCCCAAAGTGTTGGGAACGTGTCTGACTATGGCGATTTTATTGCCAGGGAGACAATACTGACTGGCTTCTGCCACCTTTCAATACAGTTGCAATTTCCAAAACCAAGCAGCTAAACGTTTTTTGTTTTTTTTTTTTTTTTTTTTTTAAATGCAGGAGGCCACATCATATGGCAGAATGAAAAGTGTCCCTCTCACAAGGAGCAAAGAAAGAGGGGACATTTGTACAAAGGGGTGGTGTCGATATGGAAGTTGAGTATTAAGAACCATGGGTGGCAGAAAAACCCACAGAGACAGAGAACATGGACGGCTCGGAGACCTGGCTAAGACTTAGACTTTCCTGAAATATTAATGCCCTAACCTGTCAGAAGTATAGACATCTTAAGACAATTCCGTTCTTTATGGGGCAGGAGCTCTGACCACAGGGTGCCAACAGTCTTGAGACCAAGCATATTGCTACCAGTTACTGCCAGAAATATGGGAGATCCCTGGAGGATTGACAATTAATAACACAGCAGCTTTATCAGTCTGAAGTGTAAACGCTGGGCCCTGTATTACTGAGTCTCTCAGGCTTCTGTCTTATTGTGACAGGTGATTATGAAAGAAATGCTTAGGGAATTGTCTTCACTGCTCATTACAAATTCCTATAAAGCTCGATTGAGGTAAACATCTGTCAGGAAATAAGTTAGAGTCATCCAAATCCAGCCTCCGTGTCGTCCATATATTTAAGGTTTTATGGTATACTGAAAATTCAGGGGGTAAATTATGTGTGAAAATGTACAGAATCCCAACACTGATTTAGGATTATAGTTCTCCAGATCTATACAATGTGAGTCATGGTGAGTGTTTGTGCCGATGGCTCCTCGGCTATACACATCCATATCAACATCTCTTGCCATTCTGAATTCAGGAGTGAACAAAAGAGTTTATGATGGAGTAATGGGAACCTAAGTTCAGACACATACACTATTAAAACGACTCCTCCTCGTTTAGATGTCAAAGTTGCTTTGTGAAATGGAATGTGGGGGAGATATTAGCAAAGGAAAGGTGGTAAATAAGACAAAGTCCCAAGCTTCCTAGGGGAAAGTGCGAACTGGTGTTTCAGTCATATAGACTAACGGGTGAGTAATTGAAGTTGTAGAAAACACATTGGTTCAATGACAACAGAGCAGATACAGAGACACTTGACCTCACTAACAAGCAGAAACACCAGGAAATGTTTGCCTTAAAGCCACTGAAGAGATAGAAAGACGTTGGGCACCATGGAGGAGGTCAAGGAAGGAGAAGAAAATGCCAAGGCAAGCCCCACACTTCTGCCTGCCTTCTCTGTGGTAGAAACTGCTGGTGTGTGGGAGACTAAAGAATGTAGTCATGCCTTAGGCATCCTTGCAAGTTCAGGCCACACTTCTAGAGGGAGGAAATCCCTGGCAAGTTCTCCATTTTCTATGATGGGAATCCGAAGAGCTACAACACACAGAATGGGCACCCTGAAGACAGACTGGTTTATAGGGAAACCCAGCCTTGGGTAATCACAGTCCCTAGAATTTAAATCTTGAATTACTGTCTCTTCAAGCTATTTGGCAGAAGCAGTTGGAGATACTCTTTGAAGGATGGCATTCACTTAGTGATCAAATTATTTCTGGGTTATTTACTATCAGTTTCCAGCACTCAATCATAGGCAACCATGCAGAGAAAGAGAAAGTAACACATTCTAAAAAGTGTCAGGTGATGGAAACAGACTCAGGGGACTGGGGTAACAGAGCTGTGTGGCTTGGAATTGAGAGCAAATAACATGTAGCATGTTTAGAAATGAAGAGGGAAGACTGGATGCTTTGGTTAAAAAACTAGAAACTATAAAACAGCAGAGAGAGAATTCTGATCATCAAAACAATGAAAATGGGAGCAGAAGAGATGTGTTCAGTATCAGGAGAGACACAGATGTATTAAAAATTATAAACTGGAAAAGAGAAGTGAAGAGCTATCCAGGAACAAGATGAGGGATGTTGGTGAACACAGAGTGCAATGTTGATGATACAGTCAGGATGTGAAATGTCTCTCACAGGCTCACATGTTTGAACCCTTGGTCCCTAGATCTCGTGCTCTTTTTAGTGATTGTGGAATCACTGGGAAGCAGGCTAGGTGGGGCAAGTGGATTGTGGGGAGACAGGGCTTGAAATTTGCACCCTACTCACACTTGGTGTTCAGTATCTGGCCCCTGTTCTGCCCATGTGAGCGTGTGGACTCGCCCTGCTGTGAGGGACTGTGTGCTCATTTGAGGCAAAACAAGGAGCCAACTTCCTCTCTTGTTTCCTGTCAGGCATTTGATGACAGCAATGAAAAAAGTAGGCAATGCAGTGGTGTGTGTGTGTGTGTGTGTGTGTGTGTGTGTGTGTGTGTGTGTGTGTGAAGACTGCAGGAGATACAGCGATAGGTCTAAACACTACAGACTTGAGTCTCAGAAGGAGATGAACAGAGGAGAGGGCAGAAGGTCTGGAAAAGTCTAACCGGCAATGCTCCCAGGGAGATAACAAACAATGCAGAGCTAATTCACCAGACCCTGTGAGTCCTCACCACGTGGAGATGTGTGGAAACACACATCAAGAGGATAACAATGCTTATTCACGAGAGCAGCACCTAAGCTGTCAGCTCATTCTCCACAGAAAACAAAGGGCTGGAGGAGACTGTGGGATGATCTCATCAAAGGCTCATGTCTCTTTAGAAATCTCGTCTATATTTCTATACCCAGAAAAACTATTCTTCAAGGAGGAAGATGCAGGTGGGAAAAAAGTTGCTCTAGGTGGTAATAGAAGCAGGAAATGATACATACGTGGAAAACTTATGTGAACACTTCTATGTGAATAAAATAGTTATAAAACTGTCCACAAACATTAAATGCAAATAACAATGGAATCCAAAGAAGAAAGCCATGTAAGCTGAGAGACATTAAGGTTTTCGTTTTCATAGAATGTGTTTTAAGGTAACATATTTTTGAAAAGGTAAGAATTCCTGTTATGATCTCTATGACGCATACTAAAAACAGAAAATACATGAATATGATGGAAGTAAAATAGGTTTTGTAGCATGAATCTTAAAAGTTCTTATTAATAAAATCAAACCTCAGCCAGGTATTGGGGTGAACACTGGAAGATCAGAGAGACAGAACGAGCCACAGCTAACCTCACCTGGCAAACTTCTCAGCTGGTCTTGCTTCCTCAGACTGGAAGCCTCTATGTCCTCATATCCGAATGACTCTCAGCTGAACTGCTGCTAGAAGCCTGAATGCTTAACCAGCCCAAATGCTTCTCCAGGCCAAATGCCTACCCAGGCCAAATGCCTCGAGTTTCTTCACGCCTTATATACCTTTCTGCTCTCTACCACCACTCCCTGGGATTAAAGGCTGGTTTACTGGGATTAAAGGCGTGTGTCACCATGCCTGGCCATTTCCAATGTGGCCTTGAACTCACAGAGATCCAGAGGGATTTCTGTCTCTGGAATGGTAGGATTAAAGGCGTATGCTACCACTGCCTATCCTCATGTTTAATATTGTGGCTGTTCCGTCTCTGACCCCAGATAAGTTTATTAAGGTACACAATATTTTGGGGAACACAATACCACCACAGGCTTAATAATTTTTTTCTTTTGGTTTTTCAAGACAGGGTTTCTCTGTGTGGCTCTGACTGTCCCGGATCTCATTCTGTAGACCAGAACTCACAGAGATCCACCTACCTGCCTCTGCTACTTGAGTGCTGGGATTAAAGGCTTGTGCCACCACTGCCTGGCTGGTTTAATAAATTTTTAAAAACCAAAAAAAGGACTATATGTAGGACAAACAATACAAAGAACCAGTCAGTTTTATTTTTTAAAATAAGTTATTTATATTTTATGTACATTGGTGGCTTGCTTGCATGTATGTCTGTGTGAGGGTGTTGGATCCCCTGAAACAGGAATTACAGACAGTTGTGAGCTGCCATTTGAGTGCTGGGACTCGAACCTGGGTCCTCTGGAAGACCAGCCCATGCTCTTAACTGCTGAGCTATCTCTCTCTCCAGCCTCAAACCAGTCAATTTTAAAATAACATGTATTAACAATTGTATTACATGTAGACAGACTACTATACCAATTAACACTGAATATGTTCATATTGGAAAACAATGGAAATACAAGGTGATTACGAGAGGCATGCTAAGATTTTACGGGTAACAAACTTTTTTTGACAAAGTTGTTGGGAAATTGTACAGAAGGCAAAGATTGATAACAAAGAAGCCTCTGAATTCACGACAGGAGTCAGACTTCAAAGCACCCGGTGCTGCTGGGGAAAGCAGGTGGCATCTCATAATGGTTAGAGTCTTGCTAGAAACACAATAAATCAATTTTAATGTGAAACAGAACACACAGCCTCAAACCGTGTGAGGCAATGATGAGCAAATGGAAAGAAGAAATTGGAAAAAACCTCATATTAGGAGATTTCAGCAAACTTCCTGCCTCAAGGGGCAGAAGAAATAGTGGACACCAATAAATAACGGTATAGAAATAGCAAGGAAATGGTAATATGCGGAGGTGACCACATCCAGCTTTTCACAAATCAGGTATTTCAGGTGCACCTAGAACAGATTTTAAAATGACCAAGTATGAATCATGTTAAAGTATTTCCAAGGACTGGAACAGGCATGTAACAGTTGTTGAAGATTATACCCAAGCCAGAAAATGCAATTAAAATATAACTGGTAACTCCTTGGTTTTGGAAACTAAGTGGTACATGTTTGACTCATCTGTTGGAGTTCAGAGTTTGGGGAGTGAATTATAATAGAATAACTGCAGGAAGTAGCTAAGACTGTAGAGAAAAGTACAGAGATTAAAATTTATACCTTATAAACAAATGCCTGGGATGTATTGTTGATGTGTGAAAGCCAAGTAGGAAAAGGATCATGCTAAAGTTTCCATAGATAAAATAAAGGAAATCATACATAGCAGATGAAATTAATGAAACACAGAATCAGCAGACATATAAAACTGAGCTGAAATGAATATAATTCTAGATGAAATACCAGTTTTAAAAACCCAAAGAAAAGTAGCAAATGAAAATGTGAACAATCAAGGAAACGGAGTTCAAGCTTTGATTCAAAACCACTATGGTTGGCAACATTTCTTATGTGATTTTATTAAACATATAATAAAGGTTTAGAAAAAAGCCAGGCTTGGTGACACAGGCCTGTAATCCCACCTCCTCAGCAGCCCAAGGAAGGAAGCAGGTTCAAGACTTGGCAGAGACAGAGATGAATGTCAAAGCCCATGTGGGCAACTTGATGAGACTCTGTCTCCAAAGAATTAACTACCAAAAGGGTTAGTGGCGTAGCGCGTAGTAGAGTACTTTCCCAGCATGGGCAAAGCCATAAGTTCAACCACCAGCCACATGAATACACACACACACACACACACACACACACACACACACACACACACCCACACTTACACACCAACCCCAGAGAAAGAGAGAAAGGGGTAAGGGGTTTTGGGAGGAAATAGGGAGAGTTGGAGCAGGCAAGTAGAGGGATGAATATAATCTTATTTTATTATATACATGTATGAAAATCTCAAGAATAAAGAAAAAAGTAAAGACATTACTTAAAATTCACATGCATCTCTAGAGCATCAGAATTCTCTTACATTGTGGGTGTGAAACAAATGAACAAAAACCTGGTGAAGCGACCCTGAGAGGTGGCTCTGAGGTTAGGCGACTGTGCTCTGGTGGCTGAGGTGGCGAGTTCGGATCCCGATCATCCGATGACGTCACTAACGATCCGATCGATGATTGATCAATCACCCATCATTGATCAATGAATCGGAAAAAAAAAAGTTTAGGGTTGGGGATTTAGCTCAGTGGTAGAGCAAGCGCAAGGCCCTGGGTTCAATCCTCAGCTCAAAAAAAAAAAAAAAAAAAACCTGGTGAAAGCCTCCTCTGGCCACAAGGGTGGCTGGCAGACAGCTGGTGTGATTCTGCTGGTGAAATGGTGACCTTCAAGCCTTCCTGCTGTGGGATGGTCTGTATGTCAAATGCTCTGATTGGTCAATAAATAAAACACTGATTGGCCAGTGGCCAGGCAGGAAGTATAGGCGGGACTAACAGAGAGGAGAATTGAGAGAACAGGAAGCTGAGTGAGAGAGGCACTGCCAGCCGCCGCCATGACAAGCAGCATGTGAAGATGCCGGTAAGCCATGAGCCACATGGCAAGGTATAGATTTATAGAAATGGATTAATTTAAGATATAAGAACAGTTAGCAAGAAGCCTGCCACGGCCATACAGTTTGCAAGCAATATAAGTCTCTGTGTTTACTTGGTTGGGTCTGAGCGGCTGTGGGACTGGCGGGTGAGAGAGATTTATCCTGACTGTGGGCCAGGCAGGAAAACTCTAGCTACACCTTCCTACACGCAGAGAAGCTCTTGTCTCTTCTGTGTCAGTTCTTAGTTATCTCCAACCTATGAAATATTTAAATCTACCTCGGGTTTCAAGTAACAAACCTTCAAGGGGACCCTTATTTCACAGTGAACTACCTACCATGCAGACATCTCAGCCCTCAGTATTGTATTGCCCAAAATATTGTGTACGCTAATAAACTTATCTGGGGTCAGAGAACAGGACAGCCACAATATTAAAGGTTAGGCAGTGGTAGCACACGCCTTTAATCCTAGCATTCCAGAGGCAGAAATCCATGTGTTCAAGGATACACCCAAGCATAGTGACCAACGCCTTTAATCCCAGAAAGCAAGCCTTCAATCCCAGGGAGTGGTGGTAGAAAGCAGAAAGGTATATAAGGCGTGAGGACCAGAAACTCGAGGCATTTGCCCTGGAGAGGCATTTGGCCTGGCCTGGAGAAGCATTTGGCCTGGTTAAGCATTCAGGCTTCTAGCAGCAGTTCAGCTGAGACCCATTCTGGATGAGGACACAGAGGCTTCCAGTCTGAGGGAACAAGACCAGCTGAGGATCCGGCGAGGTGAGATAGCTGTGGCTTATTCTGTGTCTCAGACCTTCCAGTGTTCACCCCAATACCGGCTCAGGTTTGATTTTATTATTAAGACTCTTTAAGACTCATGCTACATCTGGCGCCCAACGTTTGTGCTACGAATTCTTGAAAAGACCCGAGCTACTCTCAGCCGGTAGTGGTGGCGCACGCCGGTAGAATTTGCTGAAGGAGGCAGAGGCAGGAGGATCCCGAGTTTGAGGCCGGCCTAGGAGGCTTGCTAAGGAGAAGTTTGGTCAGGACCTGGCTACAAATGGTGGCAGTGGGACCATGGAGGCAGTGGCTACTGCTCCACGTTGCTGGCTGCTTCTCATCATGTTGGTGACTGCAATGATGCTGCTACCTGGGACAAAGGGTTTACCGCTGCTTGTTCAGAGAAGAATTGCCAGGACCATTGTGTTATAAGAAAGCATCGGCAAAGGTCAGTTTGAAAAAGGTTGTCAAGACAAATGGTGGGGAGAAATTGCTGTGAAGATTTTCTCTTCTAGGGAGGAACGTTCATGGTTCCAAGAGACAGACATTTATCAGACTGTGATTACTCCAAATCACAGAGAAGGCAAAAAAAAAAAAAAAAAAAGTCTGCAGGGAACCATGACCACACCTAACAGTGACTTTGAAATCTTCAAAAGAATGATGGAACCCCACAACGATGATTCCACATGGACTATGGTAAACCATTAAGCTGACTAACACCACGGAAAGATTGACTTTGGAGTACAAACTGTTTAGGACAATTTCGAGATGACTAGCTGAGATGATCCAGCCTGACAGAATACTCGAACAAGGACTTGTGACAAGCCCTGAACTTTCCTATTATACAGAGACTGGACAAATGATACAGGACTTGACAATTAACCTAAATTTTTTCTTTTCAAGATTCCCTAAAGATATCTTCACCCCTAGAAAGAAAAAAGAAAAAGTGAATATAGATATGAGATAGATCATCGAATCTACTCTGAGAAAAAAGATAAAGAAATAATAGGATAAATAGGTAGATCACTGAATCTACACTGAAGAAAAGGGGGAAGATATAAAAATGACAAAAGGTAGACTACTGAATGTATTATGAAAAGAAAAAAGAGAGAATATGGATATGATAAGATAAAAAGGGAGATTATAGAATCTACTTTTAAAAAGGAACTACTTGTTTTAAATAAGATAAGTAATGAAAATTTTTTGGTCTGAGTTTATCAGATGTTACTGGACTGGACATTGTTAATAAAATGGACTAGACATCGTTAATGTAATCTTGACTATATGTATTGTATATACTTATTAAATAGTTTTTCTTATATTAGTTATAAGCTTTTTTAATTTTAGACAAAAAGAGAGGAAATGTGGTGGTATTGTATTGACCAAAATATTGTGTACGCTAATAAACTTATCTGGGGTCAGAGAACAGGACAGCCACAATATTAAAGGTTAGGCAGTGGTAGCACACACCTTTAATCCTAGCATTCCAGAGGCAGAAATCCATGTGTTCAAGGATACACCCAAGCATAGTGACCAACACCTTTAATCCCAGAAAGCAAGCCTTCAATCCCAGGGAGTGGTGGTAGAAAGCAGAAAGGTATATAAGGCGTGAGGACCAGAAACTCGAGGCATTTGCCCTGGAGAGGCATTTGCCCTGGAGAGGCATTTGCCCTGGAGAGGCATTTGGCCTGGCCTGGAGAAGCATTTGGCCTGGTTAAGCATTCAGGCTTCTAGCAGCAGTTCAGCTGAGACCCATTCTGGATGAGGACTCAGAGGCCTCCAGTCTGAGGAAACAAGACCAGCTGAGGATCCGGCAAGGTGAGGTAGCTGTGGCTTATTCTGTCTCTCTGACCTTCCAGTGTTCACCCCAATACCCGGCTCAGGTTTGATTTTATTAATAAGAACTTTTAAGATTTCTGCTACACTCAGTGGCTAGAATACACCTTCAGTATTTCCTCTGAGTAGATTCGAATTTTTGAAAGTATCCTGAGATTCGGTTCCATTTTCCATGACAGGAGCAGGCAGTTAACCTGTGCACCTGCCTGCAACATAGATAGGAATTTAAAAACATGGACGTGCTCTAAGGATTTTTGGAAGGAATAGGCCTGAATTCATTCACCTAGCCGAAGAAAGTTGGCACCATAGTGTCTAGAGTACAGGTTTAAATGTGTCAGCAACAGTTCTGGAGGAAAGTCCTACAGCGCCCAGGATGGACCAGATGAGTGGTGGGGGAAGGGCAGAAGAACAACTCTTCCCTGTGAGTCATGGGAGTCAAAGGAGGAAAACAAGGAAGCAAACATTCTACCTAGAGAAGAAAAGGCATTTAACTCTGGTCCTGGCAATCAGGGCCGACGATCTGGATGAGTGAAGCCTATGGAATGGAAATACGGAGGCCGGCGTGGACATGTGCAGCTGTCTTCTTTCGGGGGAGAAGATGTCTCTGGAAGTGGACTTCAGATATCCTGGAACATAAGAGCCTGGCCCTCCTGTGGCAACAGTGCTCTCAGCTCTGCTGGCCGACTCCTGTCAGTGTGCTCCTTCCTTCATCATGGAAAGGTCTGTCTTGAGTTCCTTGCGTGGGTCTCCTCTCCGAGAGAGAATGTGCCGAGCCTGCCAGTGGGAAAATGTCTCTTTGGGGGACAATTAGATAGTTCATCTGCAGAGTTAGCCTTCTGGTCTTCTGAATTCACACCACTGTCCCAAGGACTCAGCTGGGATGAGAAGGGATGAAGATGGATGTTGACAAGCCTTTACCACTTGGATACACTTCCATCCCCATTGCATTTCTTTTAAAAAATGTTTGTTTTGCTTTTGGGGGTGACAATATAATTCAATGATTTCTCCCCTTTGTTTCCTTGGTGCACAGCTTCCCACGTATTCCTCCTTACTGTCTTTCAAATTCATGTCCTCCACTGTTATTACATACATAAATGTATATACATATATAATCCTAGAAACGAATATAGTCTGCTGAGTCTGTATAATGTTATTTGTATGTATGTTTTCAGGACTGACCATTTGGCGCTGGATAACCAGCTGGTGTGCTCTTCCCTTGAGAAGACTATTTCTCCAATGCATTCTTCCTATCAGGAGAAAACCAAGTGTGGGGCACATTCCATGAAGCAAAGAGCAGTGAATACAGAGAATGTAGTTGTCACTGCTGTGAACTAGGCTGCATGTGGAGGGCATCTATGAGTCTGTGGTGTGTGTTTTATTTCAGTGGAGAGAAATGAACTGCAAAGAATGAATTGCAAAAGTTCATTTGCTTAAAGCCCCGGGCTACACTCTGATTTTTCCTATGAGGTCATGAACTCTTTACATGGCAATTTGTCTATACGGAATTTTCCCCTGCCTAACTACTGTTAAGGGAACATTGACTATCAAATGTGATGACTCCCTCCAAGTGAATTCAGCCTTTGCATCTTGGAAATGACCTTAAAGTGCAGGACGATGACACAGCCGAGGATAAAGAACTGAAAAGCCGGGTGCTTTTGTCCCTTAGTTTGTTCCAACTAAGGAATTGTCTCTCTTGTCTTAACAATCCACTATCCCAGCAGCTGGCGGCTTCGTCTTCGTCTTCTTGTCTCATGAGTGGAGCTAGAGGCTGGGGAGTGCTAATTTTTTGAGAAAAGACTTGGGCCCTGAAATGAGTTGGTGTTTAGACTAATCTTCTAGGGTGAAGAAATAAAACCTTGTGGGATGCATATGTGTAAGAGAAACTGCCCTGGAAGCAATGGGTGTATCTGTTAAGGGCTTTTCACTTTTCTTTTGCTTGTATCTGCCTTTCCATTCTCAAGTTACAGCCTGAAGAGTTTGTAAACGAATGCCTTCAACTCCTGTTCATTCAGTTCCCTGTGCAGGACACATTTTCTTGATCATCAACTCTATGAGGGCCAGAACTCCCTCTCTGTCCAGACTGTCTACACCTATCTAACAGTCAAAGATACCCAACACAAAACTGCCTCCATGGCAACAACTTAATAATGAAGAGCCAGGACAACTGTCTATACATGAAAACTGTCACTTAAGCAATGAGCTAAATGTGGTACACTTTGCAATAAACATCGGTTTCCATTCCATCTTCAAACAGTAACAAAATTAGCAGAAACAAGTGCAGTGGGGAAGCTAATTATTTTCAAACTTGATTTGACTGCCTTATCAGAGCTGAGGAAATACAAACTCAGATAAACCCAGAGGCCCTTGCAGCCATCCCCTGGTGACAGAAGGCTGAGCTTTCCAGTGGTGGTGGAGACGCGGAATGCAAGAGTGATGGTGCCACATGAAGCTTTCACCGGGATTCTAGAGAAAGGCTTGCAAAGCCAGGCAAACTACTGCAGGGATTGGCTCTCTACAGAACGCCCCCAACAGTGTTACACAAGAGGTTGTGAGGGTGGAACTCAAGTTGTCAAAATGGATCACCCAGGCTGTTGGCGATGCAGGAATGTGGGGCATCTTCTAAGACAAGGTGTCCAGGGACACCAAGGAGAAACAGGCCCAGAGGAGGAAGGCCATATGCACAAAGCGGTGAGGTTGTAACTGCTCAAGCCATCGAGGCTGGCATCATGTTTGCCCCTCTGAGTTTCAGTCTTGGTTTTGCCTCATTCTTGCCTTTGGAATGGGATTTAACAGCCTTGAGTTTCAGTGATGACTTTGGACTTAGACTTTCGAACAATGGACAAGTAATACTTAGGCGACTCTTGTAGTTGGGCTAAGTACATTTTGCATTATATGATGGCCATTAGCTTCTGGAGGTCAGGAGCAAAACCTTAGAGTTGAATCTGAATTGTCCCACACAAGACCATGTTTTAATGCTTCTTCTCAAACTAGGGGTGCTATCTTGGGAGGCTGTAAGGTCTTGAGGGCAAGGTCACTGAGGACAGATCTTTGCAGGTTGTAACAAGCACCTGGTTCCTCTCGCTGTTTTGTACTTCCTGGTTTGCCATCACGTGGTCCACCTCCAGCACATGCTTCCACCGCTATGAACTGGGAAGCTGTACCACCATGGACTGAAGCTCTTGGCAACTTGGAGCTGAAACCATGTTCCGCTCTAAGTTGTTTCTGTCAGCCACAGGATTGTAGAAGTTGGTAAGGATATGCGTTCACTCCCATGTTTATCACAGTGATCACAAGAGAGATCGACACTAAATGTACTGTAACTGAAAGTTTTTCTGTGCCCGCCCGGCTCCCGTGGCCTCTCAGTCCCAGGATCCCACAGTCGCTCAGACCCAAATAAACACACAGAGGCTTATGTTAATTACAGACTGCATGGTTTACTGGCTCAGGCTTCTCACCAGCTAGGTCTTACATCTTAAATTACCCTATTTCTATAAATCCATACTTTGCCATGTGGCTCATGACTTACCGGTATCTTTACAACTTGCTTCTCATGGCGGCAGCTGGCAGCGTCTCCTCTGTTCTGCCTTTCTCCTTCCTTTTCTCTAGCTAGAATGTCCTGCCTAACCCTGTTCTGCCTCACCATTGGCCAAGCAGCTTTATTTATCAGCCAGTCAGAGCAGCGTATTTTCACAGCATACAAAAAGATGTTCCCCCATGGATGTACCATCAAGAGTCTCTGCTCATCTTGTGCTGGGTATTCTTGGTGCTCTTTGTTGCTGTGATACAGCACTTTGACCGAAAACAACAAGGCAGGAAGGCTTTACTCCATCTTATACTTCCAGGTCACACTCTATCACTTTAAGAAGCCAAGGTAGGCACTTAAATAGGGCCTGAACTTGTGGAAGTTACCTTGGAGGAACACTGCTTGCTGGCTCACTCATCTCCAAGCTCATGTGTAACATGAATCTTAAAGGTACTTATTAATAAAATCAAACCTGAGGCCAGTTATTGGAGTGAAGGCTGGAAGATGAGAGAGACAGAACAAGGCACAGCTACCTCACCTCGCCAGTTCCTCAGCTGCTCTTGTTTCCTCAGACTGGAAGCCTCTGAGTCCTCATCCAAATGGGTCTCAGCTGAACTGCTGCTCAAAAGCCTGAATGCTTAACCAGGCCAAATGCTTAACCAGGCCAAATGCTTCTAGTTTCTGGTCTTCATGCCTTATATATCTTTCCTTTCTACCATCACTCCCTGGGATTAAAGGCTCACTCCCTGGGATTAAAGGTGTGTGTCATCATGCCTGGCTGTTTCCAATGTGGCCTTGAACTCACAGAGATCCCAGATGGATTTCTGCCTCTGGAATGCTAGGATTAAAGGTGTGAGTGCCAACATTTTCTAGCCTAAGTATCTAGTGGCTTTTCTGTTCTCTAACCCCAGATAAGTTTATTAGGGTACACAATATTTTGGGGAACACAATACCACCACACTCATGCTTATTCTACCTTTTTTATACAGCTTAGGGACCACCTGCCGAGGAAAGGCACCATCCACAGTAGGCTGGGCCTTTGTCCATTAATTAACAATCAAGATGATTCTCCGAAAGCCACGACCACGGGCCAATCTGATCAACTGAAGCATCTCTTCTCAGATGACTCTCGGCTGTACCAAACTGACAAGGCTAACTAAGGCAGCAGGTGAATTATAAAGAACATAAATTAATTTCTTTCAATTCTCGGGCACAGAAAGGCCAAGACAAGGCACAAGCAACTTCTTTATTGAGTGAGGATTACTTCTTGCAGAATTCTTTTTTTTTTTTTTTTTTGCTGAGCAATTACAGTAGAGGACTTTCATATCTCTGTGTGGTGGAAGGCAGAAAAGCAAGCAAGCTGGTCAGGGCAGCAACAAGAACAAGTGGGTATTTGGATTGATAGTGGTAGCTGGTGCTTGTGGAATGGCATGACACCACAGACTGAGTAAGGCCTGATGATGGCTAAAGGCTGAGAGAAAGCCTGCAGGCAGAGAGGGTACTGACTACATTCTAGTAAGGTGCAGGGGATGAAGTATAGTCTCTGAGGAAGGGGCAGACCATGCACGCTTGTATCTCGAGGCCTCTGCAATCCTTATGGCATGTATTGTCTATCTCTTAAATGGGTTCTTTTAAGTGACTTGTGTGTGCTATTTAAATAACACATCAATAGGTAACTCTAGAAGGCAGATATGGGCAAAGCTTTGGGACAGAGGAAAACTTTTCAGCACAATATTTTACAGTCTCTGAAGGACAGGGAGGTCACATTAGCACATGCAGATTCTGGCTGCCCCTTCCCTCTGCTGTCCTCGATACTAATTCCTCTTCTCAGCCATGAACCGAGTGAGAGGCACAGGTCTCAACCAAGGAAGGAGAAGCAGAAAAGTATGCCCGAGGTTGACCTCCAAGAGTACAATCAAACCGGGGAGGGAGTTAGATTGATGACCCTGTCATCCAAACTCAAATGGCGCTTGTTCCCTCAGAGTTACCTCCCGCATCCAGAGTGTCCGCAGCCAAGTTCCGGTTCCTTTCTCTTGTCTCTTCCTCTCACCTGTCCCCCATTCTCACAGCTGTCACCGGGTGGGAACCCTGTGGACATCTGTGTGCACTATTTTAAACACCGCCAGGCTGGTTCCTCACCTGACTTTTTTTTCCCCCTTCTTGTCCGTTCTACGTATCTTTGCTAGATCCCTTGTAGAGTTCAGTTCTGTGTATATGTGAAGTTATTGTGGAAAGGGGTTCTTACCAGGTAAAATGGGGGTTCTTGTGTTGTGATCATCCTGGATAATCCAGATTGGTCCTAAGTACAAAAACAATGGTTCTTATAATAAACAGAAGAAAAATGATACAGAGCAGAAGAGCATGGAGTGGTGGAATTGGTCCTCGATTTGAGAGGGCCCGATGAGCTGAGTTCCTCCACCTGAGGCTGGAGCAAGGGAACTGAGGTTATAACCCTGCCTTAGACTATTGGCTGCTGTGAAACACCATTAACCGGATGCTTATAAACAACGAACATTTATTTCTCACGGTCCCAATCCCAGGGTCTAAGACCCCAGCAGATCTGATGATCTGATGTCTGGTCACGGCATGTCTCCTGGTTCCCATCCTAACTTCCCATGAGGAAGGAGTCAGGGAGTTCTCCCAGCTTCACCCTTACGACCCAGTTTTATCTCAAAGTATCACATTGTATTTGGCACTAGGTCCTCACAAATGACTCAGTGGGATGTACAGATGTTTGAGCCACAGCAAAGCCACTGTGACATGAGATTATCCCTGGAGATTAACACAGCTCCACCGTCTAACACAGCTCCACTGTCTGACACAGCGGTGGGATTCATTTCAATCCCTCTTATACATTGTGGATTCAATTTGTGAGTCGTCTACGTGTGTGAGAACTGAAGAGTGAGGGTGTACCTCCCCCACCTTCCTCCTTTTCAGCAATGCTGTGAATCAATGGCCTCCCAGTCTTCTGGGATTCAATTGCACATTCTACATGAAAACTGGCAAATTACTTTTAAAAATTTTGAGTCAGTCAAATCCATGGAAAGTATGGATATTCTGTACATGGATGATGAGAACTATAGTAACTGATGGTGAGGAAATTGATCGGGGAATCTGTGACCCACCCATCTGTAGGTTTGCAGCACGCACTCCCATCCCATGGGCTACCTGAAGAGAGACACTGAAAGTGGGGTCTCCTGTCTCCGGGCTGGCCTCCAGTTCAGAGTTTTCCTGGGGTCCTAGTAAGTCACAACCACTTTATAGCCTCTGCTGGGCAGAGAGACCGACACGCAGACAGCTAACAATTGGTCTAATGAGAATAATCAGTGGTTCCACATTTATATCATTTTTCTATATATTTTCATGTGTAACACAGTCTGTGGAAAGCATTGAAATAGAAAATATCCCTTGGATGAACGGTCAGGAAAACAGATAGATCAGTCTAAACCTAGCTCACCCCAGAGAAATGGGGGAAGGCATTGATGGGCTTCCTGTTTTGCCCAGTGGCCATTTTGACAGCTGTGGATGCAGATGTGTTAAAGAAGGCCAATTCTTCTGTGGGGAAATTTGGCATGCACATTACATTAACATATGGCATAAGCATTTTTTCAAGATCATAAAGAATAATATATAAACTACCTAATGTCAAATGTTTGAAGTAGGGGTGAACTCTTGCCACGTGCAGTTCCAGGGTAACGTCTCTGAGTTAAGAGAACTGCCAACCATTTTAAGATAGTGAAGTCACAGATAGAGGATGTGGAGAGAAAGTGTAGGGCCAGTGACATTCACAAGGAACTTCCAGCATATTTTGAAAGACTGGACTGTGTGAAATAATTTCCAGAAAAAGCCTTGAGCCCTTTGTGACCTCTCCCACAGTTTTAAAGCTCTCTATTGCCTACCGATGGTATTTCACATAGAGTTGTTTCCATCAGCTCTTTTGGTCAAATACACGACTTGTGGGGAAAAGGTTTGGGGTGATCTGTTTCTGTAGTCAGGCCCTAACCGATTGATACCCACAACTCATCTGTGGAAAAGCTGGAGGTGCTCTGTCTGTGCTGGGAGGCAGAGGTCAGCAGAACTGGGGGATGCATTTTGTAACTGTACAGGCAAGGTGAACTGGTCATGACAAACAAATCCTGATGTTTTGAGCCAAAAGAGCATTTTCACAGAACCAGGAGTGAGCAGTGAATAGCCTCCAAAGCAGACAAAGAAAAGTTCTGTATTGGACCCCAGAGACCACCATGTCCTCTTACACAGCCTCATGGGTAGGTTGTCAAGTACATTCTGGATAAAGGAAGAAAACATCTGTTCTGATGTCTTGGCACAGAGGTTTCCAGAAATCAGGCCTTGCCCACCAACGTCTGCTCAAAATACTTCCCTTCCAAAATCACAAAATATCTGATGATAGCTCCCCAAATCATATACCTCAGAGCTCCCCACCCTTGGTATTATTTTAAACAGGTAGAAACCAGGCTATAAATTAAAATAAGCAGACAAAGCCTAGAACGAGATTTCCCAGTAGAGGACCAGGAATAACACGCACAAAAAAAGATTATACAATAGGTTATATAACATGACCAGCAAGAGGAAAAATGGAGGGATCTATGACATTAGAACAGAGACACCACACCACCTGTTTTCATCCTCCCCTTCATGGCCAGTGACCTTTTCAGGGGGCCAGGAAGTGAACCCCCACACTGGATTGCCAGAGGAAAGAAAAACAAATTAACAGAAAAATATATTTTTT
>CABHPP010146614.1:0-50564 GCA_902168425.1 Peromyscus attwateri | reverse complement strand
ACATTAATTTAGGATGTGTTACATTTGTTTATGCTGCGGTTATGTGTTGTTTAACGATGCAAAGACGTGTCACGTTTGTTTGATTAAATAAAATTAACCTGCCTGCCTTCAGGAGGCTGAGTCCGCAACTAGCTGACAGGAAGTGGTAGGGAGGAACCATGTGTAGCGAGGGTTCTTAAGTGGGGGTGGAGCCGAAGGATACAGGTTTTTGAGGAGACGTGAGCAAAGAGAGACGGTTAGCTACTTGCTATTCAGCCTCTTTGAGATAGCGGACTTTCACATCAACCTTTGAATCCTGAGTTCTTTAAAGAGGTAGAGATCTAGATAAGTACCGCGCGCTAACCGATTGCGCCACTGGAGCTCCGCTGTGCCGGCCTCGCGGCTCAGAGGTTAAGAGCACTGGCTGCTCTTCCAGAGGAAGAGTTCAATTCCCAGCAACCACAAGGTGGCTCACAACCATCTGTAATGAGATCTGGTGCCCTCTTCTGGCCTGAAGGGATACATGCAGGTAGAACAGTATACATAATAAATAAATAAATAATTTAAAAAAAAAAGAGGTAGAGATCTAGATACACTTTCCCTTAGTGACCTTGAGAGAGCAGTGCCTGAGGGAACGGAATTCCCTCTGGCTGTGGCCCTTGTAAGGGAACTGCTGTTGGTGGCTTCAGAGTTGCAGTTGCTGATTAGGACCCCCGTTGCTCAAAGGGCACCCACTGTATTTATGAAAAACAACAGCTATTGCCTCTGAATGATAATCTCAATGATATCATATTTACATTGCTTTCCTATAGTTCTCATATACATTGCTTACAGGAATAAGCATGGGCTCCCGCCTCTCAATCAGACCTTTACTCCAGTTAGGCAGCTGTTGATAATTTCTAAGATACGCACCACTATTGTGCCTTTAGAGATATCTCTGGTGTTGGTTATTACTGTGGTTCATAGGTGTCACATCTGGATAGACATATGGATTTCATTCCTCCTTTGGGAGCTTGCGCATCACCTTCACGTACTGTGGAAACTGGTCCAAAGAGAGCAGGCTTTTTGTTCAGATACAGTCCTATTTCTCTGAGCCCTGTGTCTAAAATCCATGGTGTCTTCAGCAATAAGGGACTATTCACTTTTCAAAAGTAGCACTTAATTTACTTCCAAACCCACTGAATGGTAACAGGTAAACTGTGCATTCTGTTGTTCGGAATTGTTAATTTATGTATTGGAAGGAATAGCTTCTGCTTTGGAAGATCCTCATAAATTTGCCTACAACTCTATATTATCAATCTATTAGTTTCTGAAGATTTCATTAATAAACATCATAAAATTGTATGAATCTAGGTTTTCATAATTTGACAGGATTTTAAAATTTTTCTTTAAAAAGCCTTTAAGATATTCCAACATTACCCAGTAATTTGCATACCTATTATCAATGTACTTTTCATGAGAATGCACCTGTATCTAAAGTGAAGAATGAATTTCTTCATAAAGGTAAAAATTTCTTCCTCACATCTCACATTCACCCAAGTCAGATTTTTTTTTTGTTTTATATGAGTTTGTGTGGGTGTGTGCATGCATGTGTGTGTGTAACATATTGGGTTGGTATCAAACTTGCTGAGGAGGATCTCTTCCTTTCTAAAAATTAAATTTATGATAAATAAATAAGAGAACTGAAAATGATAGAAAATAGTTTCTTAAACATTTATTTTATTATTTAATCGTGTGTGTGTGTGTGTGTGTGTGTGTGTGTGTGTGTGTGTGTGTAAGTATGTGCAGTGAGTACAGTTGAGGCCAGAGTCATCAGATCTCCCTGATGCTGAAGTTTCAGAGAGTTGTACACTGCCAAATGAGGATGCTGAAAATTGACCTGGGTCCTTTGCAAGAGCAGCGGACACTCTTAACTACTAGCCATCTCCCCAGCCCTGATACAAGGAGGATGTTGTATCTACAGGTGAAACGATTTGTATACACCATGGAAGTTCATTATGTTTAGGAACAGATTATGGCCATGAAGGTAGAATGTCATGATTTCTGCCTGAAGCTTTGTAGTAGAAATCCCAGATATCTGCCCCTCCCCCTTTCTGAGTGAGACTGCAATGAGACAGAAACAGTTCCCTAGAAAATGACACTCACCTGAACCCAAACATCCTAACCTCATGACCTCCCTCAGACTTCCATCTTCTGGATCTGACTCAATTAACTTCTGTTTTTATAAAATATCTGGTATATGCCATTTGTTACAGCAACCAGATTCATTATTACAAGAGATTACTATTTTTCTTTATAAATTAAACTCTTAACTCAGCTTATATGAAGCTTTTTGTCATTGAACTACAGGCATAGAAATTTTCATTTGTTTGTTCTCACAAAACATCAGCACAGAAATTCAGGGACACAGTATAGTTGAACTGTTTCCAAACTAGATTGTCTGCCTGAATGAAAAACCTCATTGAAAACGTTGGTAATTCACTGCTATAGAAATTCCACCTTTATTAAAAAAAAAAAAAAATCTTTGAAAAATATCAACAGAAAAGATACTTCACAAATTCAGAGTATCTTTTACATCCTGTTGGGAAAGGAAAGCTCTATTTCCATACACCATTTAATGCCATTAGAGTTTATTGCTCCATTATATTAGCATGAAACATTGCACCACTTATTTGAATGTCTAGTAGGTGAGACGTCAGTCGTGCTGCTCCAGAGTGCATGCTCATTCACAGCTGTGTTCAAGGTGTGCTTTTGTTTTTACACCATCATTTTATCTTCAGGAGTTATTCTCTTGCCTTCCAAGGAGTTTTAAGCAAAGCTCAGTCTGCTGGTGTTTCATCCTCTTTGGTAAAGTGGAGGTGTGAAGTTTTTTGTCTTCAGATGACGTCTGTTTTATCCTAGTTTGTTTGCTTTGGTTTTTTTCAGTGTAATACTGCCAATCCACGTGGTTTTAAAGCCAAGTGCATACAACATAACGATAAAAATAAAAGGAATCTTAGGCTTCTCCTTCCTTTAGGTAGAGTTCCAGGGACCCTCATATTTGAGACCTTATATTTGTTGTAGATTGTGCTTGCCTTTGTATTTCTGATATAGGTTTATTTATTTTTTGTTTGTTTGTTTGTTTTATTCTTTCTGGATTACTAGTGTCTTCTGTTACTTAATCCCAGTAAGCAATAACAATCTTTTTTTTTTGTCACACAATCATCTCCTACATGTGTTCATATTTGTGTGGTTGAATTCATAAGGCTACATGACTGAGTTTTTAATATAAAATATGTCTTTTCTATGCTAGTAATAGTCTAGTCAAATTATTTAACTACTGCATGATACTGAAGTATATGGGAAAGTTCATATTGTATTTGAATTTCCCAGCACTGGATAGTAACATTTTATTGTCATGAATTATTTTCCATTTACTTGCTAATGGGTGTGGAATCCTGGTTGAATTTTTCAACTGTTGTGAATATAGCTGAGAAAGTGTATGTAGCCCACACCTATTAAGCATCTATGTACACACATAGAGAAATACATAGACACACACTATGAAACCTGCTAGCACATTTACCACTTTATAGGACACAAGCCAACACAACGCCCCTTCACAAGTTCCATTTGCACATTTTTGTCCCCACATCAGAAGACACTCCTCTGTGACACTGCAGGGTGGTGACTGAATTACAGTCAAGTTTGTGGTGCTTTGGGCTGCACAGTTCGTTTCAATGAATGCTCACAAAGGTCCTCTCCCAACCGGCTCATGCACAAATGCACCTGTCATCTATGCACAAAACAGGAGAAGGCGGCTCGTGGCTTAATTGCATCCAGGGCAGAATGTAGGCCACTATCTAATTTATTCTAAAGATACATCATTTTAATGGGGTTTCAATGAACTCTACACAAAAGGCCTGGTGTTAAAAGCAAAACTGTGCTGGTGTTTTTTTTTTTCCTTCTCTCTGAAAAAGTCTAGATATTGATCAGGCCCATGATTAAGTGCTATGTGAAGACTATCTCCTGAAAGCAAAAATCGTATTTATATTTCTTAATTGCAAAGTGATCATTCACTAAGTAGACATTTTGGCTAAGTACTATGTTAAAAAGATGTGTAAGAATAGAAAGATAGTCTTGCTTCAGGTGACCTATAAGTGTGTATGTATGTACATGTGTATGTATGTATGTATATTTGTTTTTCTGTGCTATTATCATCTAATATTTATGAACGGCCAGAGAGAATAGGAAAAGTTTCATTCAGATAAAAATAGTTAAATGGCCCTCTGAATCAATCAGGCAGGGCTTATAGAGTCTCCCAGGGATTGAAGTGGCATCCACTGAGCCTGCATGGATAGGTCCTCTGCATCTATGTTATGGTTCTTTAACTTCAGGTGTTTGTTGGACTCCTAACGTTGGGAGTTGGGTGTCTCTGCCTTCTCTGGGGACCCTTTTCCTCTTACTTGGTTGCTTCGTCCAGCCTTAATGTGAGTGAGGGTTTGTGCCTCCGCCTTATTGCATCTTTGTCATGCCGTGTTCAGTTGATATCCCTGGGGGGCCCATTCTCTTCTGAAGGGAAATGGAAGGCAATGGATTGGGGGGGAGAAGGTAGGTGGGGGGGTAGGAGGAGTGGAGAAAGGGGAGGATGCAATCAGGATGTATTGTACGAGATAAGAATAAATAAAAAGAAAAGAGGAAAACAGTTAAAAATTAACAAGACATACATCACACATGCCTATAATTTCTAACTTCTTTTTATTTCTTGTGTGGAGAAACCATTTCAGGGACAGATGACTATAGTGAACAGTGACTATTTATTTTGAGGAAGATTTTTCTTAAATTTGCTTTACTTCTCTTTTTCAGATCTTGTCTTCTCTCAGTCAAGTATGCGGTTACAAAACACACATAAAAGGATATGGAAATAAACTTGGGAAACTCACAGGAAACTACTGTAATTTAAATCCAGAGGCAACAATACGCAACTTTGAAATGCTTTGCAGTTGAAGACGACGCTTCTCTTTGTGCCTTTGAACTGCAATATAGAAAAGCTCATATAAGGAGTCAGTTCTTTGTGCAGAGTAAATGAAAGTGGTTTTCTCTATAGACGGCAATTAGCCGAAATGTCAGGGGAAAATACCTTCACCTGCAGTTTTCTCGACGAAATTTTCATGAACTCGGTGAGTCTAGAAAGTTAAGAATATCATTTCAATGATCATTATGCACACATTCAGCTATACATCCCTCAGATGTTAGCGTCACACAGTCTAAAGAGCTGGCAGGTATGAAATTGTACAAACTAAATATAAACTACCATGTCGTTTTACCCCTACATTATTTGCCTGAATTTAAAGGAGTTATTAGGTAACAGAGAAGGATGAACGACAGTTTGTACTAATGCCGCTCTTTTATTTTTAAAGGATATACTACCTCCCTCTACCACGTCACACTGTGTTTAGTTTTGGGTTAACAAGGTTGAAATTATGATTTTTCCTTCTTTGCTCTTCATAAGTCCTCTAGCCTTACATTAATGCTTTTCAAATGAAAACATAAATTAAAAAGAGAAACCTCATAAACTTAACTGGCTTTGTTTTTAAACCCTGGAAAGCCATGCACAATTTTTAATGTGGTCTCTTTTGTTTTCTTCCCTTATTTGCTTTGTTTTGGTAGTTTTGGGTGTCATTTTTTTTATTTGCCTATTCTTTATTGTGGGCGTGGGCTCCGGCTCTATATGTACCGGGTGAAGCCGCAGTTGGCATTGTCCAACTCGTTCTTGGAGCGAAGCAGGTACAACTCTCTGGGGAAGGACGGCACCCAGCACGTGGTGTGGAACACGGACTCACCCACCTTCTAGTCAGACACATCTATCATGATTATGGCCTTTTTCTCCAGGTTCTCCCGAAGAATCTGCAGGGTCCTCCGGGTCCCTCTCTGCCTGGAAGAACAGCATGCGGGCGACCCGGGCCTCCAAATCCTTGATCTGCTGCTACCCTCGCTCATGGTTCCACTTCATTATTCTCCAGTAGCCAAAGAGCAAGGCCCAGATACCCACAGGGAACGTGCTGTAGCCAGACAGTCTGGTGAGGCAGGTTCTGCTTGTAGTCGATGAGAAGTCCCCTTGTGGGGGCGTGTCCTGCTTCACCTTCAATGCTACCATACTTACGAGACCCGCCAGGGTGTCATTTTTAATTTAAGGCTATGTAATTCATATGTCCACATTACCTATCCACCAGTGCTAATTGTTTTATAAGGAACATTATTTTTATTGTTTGAAATTTTCATATGCATCTATAGTATGTTTTGATCAAATCTACTCCCACCCTCTTCTCCAGTTTCTCTCCTATTCTTTCTAGCAATTTTTCCTTTAAACTTCATAGGTTCATTTTTTTTTTAACCCACTGAGTCCACATAGTGCTTCCGTAATGCACATGAGAGTAGGACTTTCTACTGGATCATGGGTAAACGATCAGGAATCAAATACATTTCTAAAAGAAAACTGACTCTTCTACAGCAGTCACCAACTCCTTAGCGAGGGAGGGGTTTTGGCTGGCTCAAACTTGTTTATTCACAGCCGAGTTTATGTGCAATGGCTCTATCATGTACAGAAGACATTGTTACACAGTACTCCGGCACTTCCACCTGCTTCTACCGTCTTTGCACAACCTCCACCAGGATTATCTTTGAGCATGGAGAGGAGAGGTTGAGGTAAGGGCCCAAGTTAGCGCTGAGCTTTCCACGGTCTCTTAGGAAATCTGACTTGATATTTTTGGTTTATCATTCATGTAGCCTTCCAGAATTTTGTTGAAGCTGCCTTATCATGTTCATCAATAAAATCTTCAGTACTGAGTAAATGCATTGTAGAGTATGGAAGAAAAGGGGAATATAAACATGTTATACAATGAGAAATGCATACCTTCTTGGTGGTGTGGAGAAGCTGACCTTTCACAGGTTAACCAAACTGGGCTATTTTTCCATAGTTTAAAGACTTTTAGAGAAGTGGCTTTTTATAATCTGCCTCACCACCCCCCCCACACACACACACATTCTATAGAAATTACTGGCTAGAATGGAGTTACCATGAACAATACATCTGATTGAAAGGTCTTGTCTCCTATTCAGCATCTCCTATCAGTCTGGTGTTTCTACTTTTTGTTTTTTTCTAGGCACAGGGTGATTCACTGCTCCCTCCTTTCTTAGTAAGAGGCTTTCCAATGGTCTGTATGTTTGCCATTGTGTCTTTATTATGCTAGATTTTTCATTTAAGGTCATTAGAGTCTTGGCTAAATTTTGGCCAAAGAACCTTTGCAAGTCTTATAATTATTTTATTTTCACAGGTAATTTAGTTGATTTGCTTGTTTATATTTTTTCATGAAATACAAACCTAGCTCTAATAAAGTTACTTTCACCACACACTCAGTTAGGTAATTGACACTGAAAAAGGTCCATTTGATATCATCATATCAACTTAGAGTCAAGAGAAACAAACCATGGAATGCCCTGTCTTTACTGTGTTTTAAAATCTTGTTTTATAAACATTCTATATTACAGGGACTCCTCATCATTAGGCACAAATCACCTGAAGAAACAATTCAAATTTTGAAACACTCTGGTCTTTCTGTCCTTTACATTGGTATCTACCCTTCTGTGAAAACGAAAAGACAGTAAATCCATATTCTTTTGGAAAATCAGAACATGTTTCTAATAAAGATAATTCCCTTTCTAATTCAGTTGGGATTCATATTATTTCAATTAAATAGAAAAGGGAATGTGTGTGGGAAGTGATTTCTCAAATAATTGGAAATTCATATCAATGAAAAATCCCTGTAAGAGTGAGGGAGTGTACACACACACACACACACACACACACACACACACACACACACATGCACTTTGAGAAGTGAGGAACCCTTGGTTAGATGAAGTACTAATCAGTCTATCAATCTGAGGATTCACATTTGCAATTCAATATCTTTTTGCCACATTTCTCTGAGTTATATACAAATATGTAAATAAATGTTTTAAACATTTAGCTACAGAGAAAAAATATAGACAATGTTCCATAAAAGCCAGGATTCATACCCATTTAATTTGCTGCTTAACCATTACCACATTAAATAATATTCTGAATGATGCTACTGTAATATTTGTCGATAAATGAATGAGTGGCAAAATAACTAATCAGTTAAATTTCAGTAATTATTTTTCCTTTTCCTAGGAATTATGCAGAAGTTGTTTAATTTATATTTATCAAATATTTAAACATAAACCAACTTCTGGGCTTTAGTGTTCCAATAAGATTATATTTTCAGAATACTGAATTTTAATACTGATTAACATGAGAACAGCATTGTACCAGTATTTATTATTTAACTGATTAATTCATTTGTAATTTATTTGCATAGGTGAAATAGAAACCAATTATAATAATTTAAGTATCTTCGGTTACCTCATTTACTATTATGGATATCTCATTCTACAGGAACGAAATTACAGTTATATTATCTTTCAGCCAAAATAAAAGACTTGCATAGTAAGCAAAAATTCTTGAGCCTCTTTTCTTACAACTCTCAAAACTTTTATCACACATAGTTCTCTTGAAACTGTTTTGCTTTCAACTTGTAATTGTACTAATAAATTGATGATATTTTACTGCAAACTATTAAAAGTGCTGATGTGTTCATTAGAAATGTAATGTTAATCAAATTTCTATCACTATAATGAAATACTTGAGACAATTACTTTGTAAAGACATAAGTTTGGTTCACAGTTTCTGAAATTTCCATCCATAATTGATACTACCAATTGCTAGTATATCTCTGGTAGCATTGTTAGATGACCATAGCAGAAAGTCATAGCCGGGCGTTGGTGGCGCACGCCTTTAATCCCAGCACTCGGGAGGCAGAGCCAGGCGGATCTCTGTGAGTTCGAGGCCAGCCTGGACTACCAAGTGAGTTCCAGGAAAGGCGCAAAACTACACAGAGAAACCCTGTCTCGAAAAACCAAAAAAAAAAAAAAAAAAGAAAGAAAGTCATATAGCCCAGAGTGAGAAAATGAAGAGAAAAAGGAAGGGACAACAGCCCAACAATATCATTTGATGTAACACTCACCATGCCCACAATATCATAAATCCTTAAAGGTTCTACCTCATATCAACAGTGGCATCCTGAGTACCAAGATTTTAACACATGTACATTTATGACAGATTCATATAAATGATGAGGCATGTGATAATTTTGGTCACCATTATGACATTTAAGATACAAGGTCACATTAGAAATTAAATTCTATCTTTAATATCAGTCTATTACATAATATAAAAAGTCCTGGGCTTCAATGCTATTTACTACTGAAAGATACTTTCAAGGATAGACTCTATTCCAGTTGTTTCCAGTTGAAGTTATTTTTGAGAAAAGAGACAAAATTCTAAGTCTGTGTTCTCAAGGCAAATTATCATTCAAGAAGTTACACCATTGAAGTCTCACCAACATGACTTCACCAACATGAACTGATCAAGGAAGTCACCAACAAGCATGCCAAACTAGATCGGGTGATGCCCACGAGTTCTCAATCCTACACAAAGAACTAAAATAGGCATCTAAGGAAAGGTCAGACTGGAGACAAGGTCTTCCCCAGGGAAGAGCATTAATTGGCTATTCATTGCCAAATAGAGAGCCTTGAAAACATACAAGTAACATTCTATAGACTAAGCAAGTCATATTCAGGAATACATAGGTATATACATATACATAGATGCGTGTAATAACCATTAGTGGAAAACACCATGAATTTGAAGGAAGGGCTTGGAGGGGTACATGGGAGGGGTTGGAGGGAAGAAAGGGAAGGGAGAGATGTAATTATAATCTCAAAATTTTAAAAAAAATATGGAACCCAAGAGTGTAGCTTAAGTTTTCCTGCCTGGCCCACAGTCAGGACAAATCTCTCTCACCTGCCAGTCCCACATCCGCTCAGACCCAACCAAGTAAACACAGAGACTTATATTGCTTACAAACTGTATGGCCGTGGCAGGCTCCTTGCTAACTGTCCTTATATCTTAAATTAATCCATTTCTATAAACCTATACCTTGCCACGTGGCTTGTGGCTTACCGGCATCTTTACATGCTGCTTGTCCTGGCGGTGGCTGGCAGTGACTCCCTCTGCCTTCCTGTTCTTTTTATTCTCTGTTAGTCCCACCTATACTTTCTGCCTAGCCACTAGCCAATCAGTGTTTTATTAGCAACACATTTGCCATACAGAACATCCCACAGCACAAGAGGTCAAAGTCTCTGGAGGGATTCTGAATGTATTGATTGCATTTGTGGGAGAGACCTGTTGCATTCAGTGTGCCCTGTCATCTTGATGTTGTCTGTAGGTCTTGCCCTTTGAGGTGACAGTTTTGACAGTACAGGAAAGGAGATCTATTATGTGGATGTTTACCAGACACTGTTGGTGTCTTAGACCTCCCTGTCTCCATGACCAAGAGAAACATTCCCTAGTCTATGGTGTTTTACTGAATAGTATAAATGAACTGAATAATTAATTAGAAATTTCAACAATATTGAAAGGCATTAACTGAGAGAGGCTTTTGTCAGTTACTTTTCTCTATGCTGAGTAAGTAGAACTGCCAATGTGTGCGTGTGTGTATGTATGCATATATATGTGTACCGTATATCACATATAAAGACATACTTTTTGTATGCAGCAGGAATCTTAAAAGTTCTTATTAATAAAAATCAAACCTGAGGCCAATTATTGGCGTGAATGCTGGAAGATCAGAGAGACAGAACAAGCCACAGCTAACCTCACCTGGCCAACTTCTCAGCTGATCTTGTTTCCTCAGACTGGAAGCCTCTCAGTCCTCATCCCGAATGAATCTCAGCTGAACTGTGCTACTCAAAGCCTAAAAGCTTAACCAGCCAAATGCTTAACCAGCCAAATGCTGCTAGTTTCTGGTTCTCATGCCTTATATACCTTTCTGCTTTCTACCATCACTCCCTGGGATTAAAGGCTCACTTTCTGGGATTAAAGGCGTGTGTCACCATGCTTGGCTGTTTCCAAAGTGGCCTTGAACTCACAGAGATCCAGGGGGATTTCTGCCTCTGGAATGCTAGGATTAAAGGCGTGTGCTACCAATGCCTATTCCTCTGTTTAATATTGTGGCTGTCCTGTTCTCTGAACTCAGATAAGTTTATGAGAGTGCACAATATTTTGAGGGAACACAATACCACCACATTTGTATATTTCTTATATTATCTATTTACACAGTTGGAAATATATGCACCCCTCTCTCTATGTATATGTATGCATACGTGTGTTTGTATGCATGTGTGTATGATTTATTTTCTACTCATCTTGGTTCCTAGTAATTGCCAGGAAGAGCTTCATTTACCTACAACTGTGAAAGAATGTTCTTTAGCGACTAGCAGTTTAGAGAACTCTTGCAGGAAATACTTAAAGTTGAATATAATATTAACATGTATCCATATTTGGGCTTTTGGAATTTGCCCCTCATGACCTCCTTGTACAGCAAGGAAATCTTAGAGGAATAGCTAACTTATGCCTTTCATTCTTATCCTGAAATTGTACCTAATACAGTTTACCTTCCTCATCATAGACTGTAATGTCTGGATGGTGGATAACAGTTTTAATTACTTTTAAATTCAGAATTAGGACCATAAATCTCACCAGCAATAGAATAGTGGAAATAATTTAAAGTCAATTATATGAAAGCGAACTTAGTACTCTCAAGTGATAGTATTTATTTCTTATCTGTAATTGGACTTCATTTCATTTTCTATAAATCAAAATTTATATAAATATTGTTCAAGAAAATTGATATTTTTACTAAGTTCCCATTTGAAAAAAGAATTGATAATTTCCCTCAAATATGAAGCTTTGAATAAGGGTTTAGACTTAAATGCTGACAACATGGTCTATACTTTATTTCACAATGAGCAGTGCATGGAAATTTATTTATAAAGCATTTTTAGGAAGAAATTTAAATTGTTAGAAAAAGTTAAAACTCAATGAAAATTAACTAGATGGACGATTCCAATAAATGAAATTCCTATAAGAAATAAATATCCCCATTCAGCTTTGTTTGGCAGGCTTCAGTTGCGTGATTCCTCTTCTCTTTACTTTCTTTCTCTTAGTTTCTAGTTTCAAATGACCTAATGACCTTGAGAAGTTACTACTTTCCAAATGCTGTGGTCCATAAATTCCTGAGAGGTTACTCACATAGACTTCTTCTAAAGCACGTCATTATAGAGGCTAATGGTAGTATCTTTTCATGATACCTAAAAGAACTTCTTCCTTTAGCAAAAGAAGAGTGGAGGGATTGTGGTATGCTTGTGAGAGGTCTGAATGAACTGAAATTAAATAAAAAATACACTTTCATAACTAGAACTCAAATCTCACAGATTTCGTAGCTCAAAAACTAGTTCTCTAAGGTTATTTCTAAAGAACACATGACTTACTTGTTTTAGTTGTACAGAAAGATGAGTAATGCTTCTTGCCAACATTAATTTTTCAAGCATGGAATATTCAGTATTCCATTAACCATTTTCATGTGTGTGTGCACATAGGTGCACAGGTGTGTGCATGTGATATGTGGGTATGGAGACCAGAGTTTTGTGTATGGCATCTTTAACATCTTCCTTGGTCACAGTCCACATTGTTTTCTTGAGGCAATGTCTGCCATTGAACCTAGAAATCAGTGTTTCCGGTACACTGTCTTGAGAGAAAGTCACAGCACTCTTCTTGTATCTGTTTACACTTGACTGGGAAAAAGTCACTGGTAGGCTGTTTTCTGTTTGTTTGTTTGTTTTCCACCAAGGGTTTTGACTATCACACTTAGGGGCTCATTCTTATGTGACAAACTTTTTACTCTCTGACCTATCTTCTGAGCTCCCCATTTTATTTTATCAATCTTGAAATTGAATATATATATATATATATATATAAAATTTATACAGTATATATTTATTATAGTCTTTATCCTCTTGGGTCCTCCCCATCTCTCTACCCACCCAATTTCAATTCATTCTCCTTTTCTCTCTCTCTCTCTCTCTCTCTCTCTCTCTCTCTCTCTCTCTCTCTCTCAAAAAAGAATGACAAAAAAATCAAAACAGAAAAACTAAACAAACAAACAAAAATATTAAGTTGGGCACTCTACCATACCACAAGGACACTTGCTCAACTATGTTCATAGCAGCTTTATTTGTAATAGCCAGAAAATGGAATCAACTTACATTTCCATCAACCAGAAAATTGGATAAAGAAAATGTGTTAATTTTACACAACAGATTTTTACTCATCTGTTAAAAACAATGACATCATGAAATTTGCTGTGAAATGGTTAGAAGTAGAAAAGATCATCCTGAATGAGGTAATCCAGAGCCAGAAAGATAAACACTGTAAGTATTCACTTATAGGTAGATATTAGCCATAATGTAAAGGATAGCCATGGTACCATCCATAGATCGAAAGAAGCTAAGTAACAAGGAAGGCTCAAGGGGGAACACACAAATCTCACTGTGAAGAGGAAATGGAATTGACATCACATGTGGACGAGGGAAGATGTCTGGATGGAGGGGTGGGCATGGGAACAGGAGGGATAAGGCTGGGGAATGATGGAGGGAGACAGTACTGGGAAAGACAACTAGAATCAGAGCCACTTCTGGGATGAGCTAGCAATCTAATGCAATGGAAACTCCCAGGAATCTATGAGGGTAACCTCAGCTAACATGCCTGGCAATGGGGATATGCAACCAGGCAAGACATCCAGTGGAGGGATCGGGAACAGCCCAGCCACATAACCTCTGACCGACAATTTGTCCTGCCTATAAGATATGTTGGGACAAAGGTGGCGCAGAAATTTTGGGAATGGCCAACCAATGATTGGTCCAGCTTGAGAACCATACCATGAGAGAAAGCCCACCCCTGACACTGCCTGGAGGGCTAGGATCCAGGGGCCGGAGAGCCTAGGGTCCTAGGATAGAACCAAGCATGACTGGCAAAAAAAAATGTCAACAAAATGATTCCTAATGATATTCTGCTATACTCACAGACCGTTGCCTAGCCCAGCTTCACCCAGCAACTGATAGAAACAGATGCAGAGACCCACAGTCAAACACAGGCAGACCGCAGGAAATCCAATGGAAGAGGGAGAAGGGTAGTAGAAGCCGGAGGGGCCAAGGACACCGCAAGAAAATCCACAGATTCAACTAACCTGGGCTCAGAGTGACTCACAGAAACTGAAGCGCCAACCAGTGAACTTGTCTGAAACTGACCCATGCTCTCTGCACATAGGTAACAGTTGTGTAGCTTGGACTATTTTGGGACTCCTAACAGAAGGAACAGGGGCTGTGTCTGACTCTTTCGCCTGCTTTTGGCATGATTTTCTTCTATTGGGTTGCCTCATACAGCCTTAACAGGAGGGGAGGTACCTAGTCGTACTGCAACTTGATATGCCTTGGCTGGCAGATATATATGGGAGGCCTGCTCTTTTCTGAAGATAAATGAGAAGGAAAGGATTAGGGGAGGGGGTGTTGGAATGGCTGGGAGGAGGTGAGGCAGGGAGGGGAAACTGTGATCTGTGTTAATTAATTAATTAATTAATTATATTTATTTAAATCCCTAAAGTATTAATAAACTGTGTTTAAAAAAGCGTGGAATCATAAGACCAAATATATCACAACAAAACAAAAAGTTTACAAAACATGAGTCTGTTGTGTTTGACCGACTACTCCTAGGCCTGGGTCCTGCTCTGGGGTGTGGTTGATGTATTCAGTGGCTCTCTGTCGCAGAAAAATGATTTTCCCAGCAGGTGTCAGTTGTAAATGGCTTTTTGGCTAGGGAAGCCACTTTGTGTCTACTTAACTTTCTCAGTGCTGGGAATTTGTCTGATGTGAACCCGTGCAGGTCTTGTGAATGCTGTCACAGTCTCCTTGAGTTCACATATGCATCAGTCCTGATGGTCCTGGGGATGCTGTTTTCTTGCAGTCATCTCTCATCTCTGGCTCCTCCAATCATCCTGTTACCTCTTTCTCACAGATCCTAGAGTCTGGATGAGATGGGTTTGACCAAAATCTGTCTGCCTGTCTGTCTGTCTATCTATCTATCTATCTATCTATCTATCTATCTATCTATCTATCTATCATCTATTTAGCTATCTCTTTCTCAACATTATCCAGCTGTGAATCTCTTTGTTAATTACCATGCACTTCATGAAGAAATCTTGTAACTTCTAGAACTATTTTAACATTTAAAATTGTATAATGAGACATAATAAATGTGGGCCAAGTACAAACTGCAGCTCCTGTGATACATTAATTCATGAACTATACAATTAATATTGTTAAAATAATTGTGTATATATATATATATAGATAGATAGATAGATAGATAGAGATATAGATATATATCTATATAGATATATGTGTTTGTGTGAGCATGCTTATAAAATGTTCTTTCTGGTCCCTAGAAACTGATAAGTAATTAAATTTACATAAAGATTCTCTGGTCTGATGCCACTCTTGACAGTGTATCTGATTTGTTCCATTGCTTTTCTTTGAATGAAGTCAACTTGATTCATTAACAAAATGTTCCATTCTTCATAATTAGGTCTTGTCCAACTTAGGGTGTATAATTCAACTTTTTTCTAGGCCTCCTTGACTTCATCATAGGAAATTTTTCTTGTGTTTTTATCAATATAAGCATATATTCTTTGCACCAAATAGTAAATGTGATTTTTCTAACATTACATCAAAGTGAGTGTTTACCTAGTTTTAACAGGTTTAGATTGATATGCTAGGGGAAGATTGAGATCAATAATGTCCTCCTATAACATCAACAAAAAATACTACTAAATAATATTTGACACATGCATAACTTATTAAGATTTTATTTTGACTTGAATAATGAGTTATACTGAAAATACCTTTTTGTTTTTTTCCTTAAAATGAACCACCTGGGACTGTTCATTATTGTTTAATTTTAACACAGTCATTGAATAATGACATGACAGAGGTCAGATTTTGCAGAGCTGTGTGTTTGGAGAGGCTTTATTACAGCATTCATATATTTCTGCCAAGCATTTTTTTCATCTCTCGCTTCAGTTTGAATTATATCATTTACTAACTAACTCCAATCAAAAACCGTATTGAAAAAAAAAAAACACATGAAAGAAATAAACAGAAGAGCAGGAAAGCATATCCAATATGGAAATCTAATCTTTATATGAAAGGTAGTGGTTAAGTATGAAACAAAGCAAACATCCTGGCTGGTTATTGTTGTAACTGCTTGAAAATTGCAGATGCCCTACTTGTGGGCCTTCTGTTGTTTTCTCTCTCAATATGCAGTTTGTAGCTCAAGAGAAAACACTGTTGTTCAATAAATGAGTCAGCTGTATTTGGGTTTCATCCTTTGTGATACAGAATTAGCAGTTTAGAAAATGTGAAATTATGCATAAAATAGGAGACTATACAATCAATAATGTATACTGACAATAGTATTGTGGAGGAAATGACAGTTTTGTAAATAGATAAACCTATATATACATATATATATACATATAAATCAAGATAATGACAGTATGACTTCATGCCTATGGAATATTTTAATTTAATAAGCTGCCACTGGAACCTCTTCATTTAAATGCCTGTCACCTCAAGTTATTCAGGTCAAAAGCAGTCAATATATTTAAAAGATCAATTTTCTAGAAAAACTGTTTCTGGGCTCCCACTATACTTCTTTTATATTTTCAAATTGTTAACACATGTACTGTTTATTATCTGATATTTTAATTGAATTTATTTAGTAATATTTTATGTGTTTTTCCTCATAATCTGTTCCATTTCATGTATTTCAATTTTGAGAATTGTGTTTTTTTTTTATGCCAAATGTATCTATATTTTTAACTGGACAAAAATTGATAAAAAGTACTGAAGTTAAAATTATGACTGACAAACAAAACCAGATATTTGCTGTTTTATCTTTATCATTTCAGAGAGCCTCAGCAACCTGTAGGAGGTGTTGAGTTTATTGTGTGACGCAAACAGCAAATGTTTAATTCGTTTGTGCAATGCAGTTATTTTCAGATACTTGATTCTGCTACACTGCTGTAAACACGTATGAACACAGGTAGTAGGTGATTGGCATCTGTAACTCAGTGTGACTCTCTTTCAGCAAAGTTTTATTTATAAAAACCGGCAACAATTATGTATCAGTATTACTAGTCTGCTTTTTAATGACTATAGACAAAACAACACAGGAATGTCAACTTAATGTGGGAAGGATTAAGTTATACAAATTTATAGTTTCCTAAGTTTCATTCTATGGTCACTTGGCTGTGCTGTTCCTTGCTCCAGCTGGTGAGGCAGAACTCCGTGATGAGGTCGGTTTTGCCAGATCAAAGCAACTCACCTCATGATAGACAGAATGCAGAAAGAAAAGAGGTAGGGGCCTAGGGGAAGGCTCCCACCTTAATGAAATAAGATCCAATCACCTACCTCATTCAGCTAATCTCCTAACTCAAATTTCTATCACTTGCAAAAATCACACCCTTAAGATAATCAAGTCTTCAACTCAGTCTTTTGGGGGATATTTCAAAGTCAAACTCCAGTATGCATCCAGAGAGGACCAAAGCTGTATCTCTGTCCACTGAAGCAATCTCCCTTTATTACAGAACAAAGTGTCTTTGTCTAAGGAATTTGTCTGTATGAAGTAAAAATGACCAATCTTCCAACACTGTTTCAACTCCGTGTCTATCAAGGTGCTTTGGCTAGTTTTATGTCAACTTGATACAAGCTAGTTATCAGAGCCTGATATGATGCCTCAATCAAGAAAGTGCCTTCATAAGATGTGGCTGAAGGTAAGTCTATAAGGTGTTTCCTTAGTTATTGATGTGGAAGGGTCTAGTCTGTTGTGAGTAGTGGTCTTAGTTAGATAAGAAAGCAGGCTGAGCAAGCCATGAGGAGCAAGTCAGTAAATAGCACTCCTCATGGCCTCTGCATCAGCTCCTGCCTCCAGGTTTCTTTCCTGTCTGAGTTCTTGTCCAGACTCCTTCAATGATGGACAGTGATAAGGAAACACAAGCCAGATAAACCCTTTCTTCACCCAGTTGTTTTGGTCATGGTGTTTCATCACAACAACAGTGACCATAACTAAGATACAAAAAAATCATATTTTAGGTCATCCAATTACACTAGCAAATCTAAAAAATGAAACGAAAAAGAAAACATTCATGAGATTTGGTTTTAGTCTTGAAGATCATCCTATTTCTAAAAAGTATTGCTTCTTCATCACTGAGATTTCACCTCAGCGTCCAGGATCATATCTGCACATCCTCTCCTCATTCTCATGCTTTGACACTTGGCTTGTTTTTGCATCCGTCTGAGAGAAAATTTGCAGTGCAATCTGTGAGTAGACACATGTGGTGTGATTGTAAGGCTGAGTTTTGCACTCCTGCCATGAGAACAGAAGTTTCCAAGTAATCATTTTATCATCAGCTTCGGCCCTGGAATGAGACTAAGCAAGGAGTCAAAACAGGGCTGACTTCTCATAGCGCATGAAAATGAGCATGGACATGAAAACCTTATAGATTTGGGGAAAAATATTGTAGCACTCACACTGGCAAAAGAAAAATACTAAATTTGTCAGCAGATTCTTTTTTTTATTTTTTTTAAGACAGGGTTTTTCTGTGTAGCCTTGGCTTTCCTGGACCTCGCTTGGTAGACTAGGCCAGCCTTTAACTCCCAGAGATCTGCCTGTCCCTGACTCCGGAATGCTGGGATTAATGGCATGTACCACCACAGCCTGGCTTGGTAGCAGATTCTTGAGGTGTTATTGTGTCAAAGATAATAGACCCTTGTCCGTATTCCACTAAGTAATTCTAATAAAACTCTAATAAAAAATAATCCTAATAAAGGTTAACAAGTTAGACTTCTGTGGTATCTCTTTGATGCGTTGTCAGTGGCCTGTATGAGGTGGGTGGATATTTGCTCATGTCTCCCGAGGATTGGTGTCATTCAACATAAGAAAACACATAAGTAACTAGTGAGAAGCACAGTATAGATGTTAGTCATTTCAGATGCCCTCCCACCCAGAAAGGACAAAGTATGAACAAATAAACAGCAACTGAAGTAAAAAGTGTCAAGTGTGGCATATGTTGCAAATACTTGTAAATCACAGAGAGCAGCAGTTGCTCATGGTCATCAAAATATAAGGTCCAAAGAATGTTAAGACATGTTTTATAAAACCGAATTGTTAGTGAGACAGCAGTACAACATGATTTTCTCAGCAGTAGGGAGGTAAGGCAGGAGGATTTCAAGTTCAAGGCTAAGTTGAGCTACATGCAAAGGCCTTATTTAGCTCAAAAAAATTGCCTACTCTATTTTTGTTGCATCTGTTCATTTTTCCTTAGGTTTTCAATAAACTAAAGTGATTATTTGCATGTGGGAAACATTTCATTAGTGTTGGATGAAATCAATTTTCCTAAAGCTATACAAATCCTTTCTAGATTGCAGTGATATAAGTAATGATGACTCCTGTTATTACATTGATATAATTAATCAGGATTTAAATTCAAATCACAATGTATTCTGTTAAAGTATACTCATCTACTGCTGGGTGGTGTTGGTACATGCCTTTGATTCCAGCACTAGGGAGAAAAAGGCAGACAATCCTCTCTGTGCATTTGAGGCCAGCATGGTCTACAAAACAAGTTCCAAGAAAGCCAGAGCTGTTACACAGAGGAGTCTCGAAACCCTTCCTGAATAACAAATAAAAATAAATAAAGTATCCTCATTTAATATAGAGAACAATTTTAATTTTTATTCTGACTACATTTGAAAGCTGATTATATATTTTTAAAAGAGCTGTTAGGAAAAGTCTTTTTTCTCATACTAATACCAAAATGTACCATAAATTATACTTGTTTGAAAGTTTTCAAGCGTGTTTCAGACATAAATTAAGAGAATGATATTGACTAGCAGGTATTCATTTTATGACTGTTAGTTTTTTGAAAATATATTGGCACTTAATAGTTTAAAAATCTATTTAAAATAATCTTAACATTTCTTCCTAATTCTTATGTGTTTACTTACATAAATCTTTTTGTTAAATCTGTAAGTAGGAGTAGGATTCCATTTTTGTTTGTTTGTTTTTATTTGTTTATTTGTTTGTTTCTTTTTTTTTTTAAACCACACACAAAATCATTAAGCCAAGATGCAAATCTGCCTGGCTTTGTATACCAAGTTCTAATTTTTTTATTTTCTAAATAAAATGAAAAATTGCACTGTGGCATTGCTGTTATGACTTAGAAACTAAGGTATTGAAATAAATTCAGAAATACTTCATGTTAACCAGAGGCTACGTATATGGTTTCTAAATCTCGATCTTGTGAAGGAAGGTGTCTGTAACTCAGATGTATGGAATACATAGGTGTTTCAGCAGTGTTGTTTCTGAAGGATTTGCTTCCTCAGAGTCATCCACCATCACTGGTTCTTACACATTTTCCTCTTTTCTATATAGACTTCAAGCCTTGGGGAATACTGCACAGACAAGATTACATGGCCCAAACAATGAGATTTTAAACCATTAAATTATTGGCAATTTGATATTGAATACTAATGTCAGGCACAGGGGACATCAGTAATTGATTGTTGTGATTTCAAGGGGAGAAAGCCTATCCAAGTAACAAAGTAATATTGCATTTTATTTTCAAATGTGATTCTCTCCTGTGGGTCATTAAGATGGAAGATTTATTAAAGATTTTGAAGTTTAAAGTTAAGTGCGTTTGCTAAATATGTTCTGACGTTATGTCTAATCATTTATTTTCCTTGTTCTTTGATCATTATCAAGAATAACTAAATACATATTAAATTTTTTTCATGTTTCTCTAAATGTTAAAAAATTTCCTGTAATTCTGATGACATGTAAAACACTGTGTACATTATTTTGACCTGAACATGGAGACAATTTGTTTAACTATAATAGAAAACATTACAACCTCTGAGAATAAAATGTATAAAACTAAACTATGTCTGTACATTGGCAGAAAACATTTTCTGGATGGAGTTTAATTTTGAACATTTGATAGGTCATTTTCTGATTATCTTCTAATGAAATCTTACAGTTCTGTCAGATGCACTACTCCAAATTTAAAATGAATGTGATATATTTCAGTCAGTAGTGTAATTGCCCTTAAAAGTAAGTTACTAACCAAATTATATTATAAACAGTGTTTTTTTTATTTTTTAATTATTTCTGGTTATATTAGAACATCATTATTAATGTGAGATCTAAAAAATATTCTTATACATTTTATTATGCAAAATATTTCAAAACAAATGTTTCACATATGAAATATGCAGTTGTGCTTTGACAAATTCGACAAATGAATTAAGATGGATAAATGAGTTCCAAAAATTATATACAATTTACTCAGTGATAAACTTTTCTTTGGTGAGTTCTAGGCCATTAGTGAAGCCCACCAAATAAACATTTACACTTGGATGTTAGTATATGTTAATCTCAGTATCACAATAATTTGTAATAACTAATCTTCCTCTCAGGTGCACATGGGATATTCACTAAGGTATATTCTGATCTGTAAAAGAAATTGTAAGAAATGATAGCTATCATGAGAAGAATATTCTTAGAACACATAAGAATATTCTTATGTAAGCTATATAACAGTAGTAGAACTATATCTACAAATGATTAGTAATCAACACATGAATGGACTAAACATTTAAAGAAATTAAACTGTTTTAAATTGATTAAACATGAAAAGTCATTCTGTACAATTTTGTAGGATATAGCTGAAACCATATTAAAAGCAACACTATCACATCAAAATAAAGTGTGTGTGCATGACCTAAATTCCTATATGTGAATTCATATAATCAATGGAAGATTTAAAATCAATAACAGCTTTTTGCTGTAGAATAATGCTTTTGTACACTGGTTTAATAAAACGCTGATTGGCCAGTAGCCAGGCAGGAAGTATAGGCAGGGTAAGCAGACAAGGAGAATTCTGGGAAGAGAAAGGCTGAGCCAGGAGACACCAGCTCACTGTCCAAGGAGCAGCATGTAATGGCACACAGGTAAAGCCATGGAACATGTGGCAACATACAGATTAACAGAAATGGGCTGCATTTAAGTTGTAAGAGCTACTCATTAGCCTGAGCTAATGGCTGAGCAGTTTTAATTAATATAAGCCTCTGTGTGTTTACTTGGGTCTGAGCAGCTGCAGACCAGGCAGGACACAGAAAAACTTCCAGCTACAGCTTTTGTTTTCAAGGAACTAGAAGAAGAAAAGAGAAAATTAAGTATATAACATATATTCATTAATGGTAAGACAGCATTGAAATAAAAAACGAGAATATCATAGAAAACTCAATGAGACCTCACTATCTATCAGATTGTATTTTAATAAACCAAACTGATGAATGTTTTAAATCAGTGATCATGTAGCATTTCAAGTTAGGAGTAACCTAAGAACTGAGTACAAAGATAAAAAAGGAAAAGTCTTGGAAATTAGTCCTGATACATCCTAAGACTTCAAAGTCAGAAAGAAGAGAGGAATAAAAAATAGAAAAGTAGAGGGAAAGCATTGAGAAAGAGATTAAATAGAGAAAAACTGTAGTGCTGGTGATAAAAAAAAAACATTGCAGTAATGAATGAGCAACTACTTCCATGTTCATATTCTCTATGATTTACACTTCTGTTTCATCCCTCTAACCAAGATAAATGCATCTGTGCACATTGTACAGCTGTTCTCTTCCACTGACTTTTGTTTGCTTTTGTGTATGTGTCTCTTTGCCAGTGGACAATAATTTTCTTCTTTGCTTTGGTTATCATTTAATTAGATGATTATAATAATACTTCAGTTGGACGTCGTGCTGTGGAGTAGCTAGAAATGGCTTGTTTTGGAAACATATTTGAAAAATTGCTGTTTATATGCATGGCTGGGTTCCACAAATGCATTTGAATGTGACAGCTGAAGAGAGAGAAACATTGTGTAAAGGTATCATTTAAAATAATGCCACCCAAGCAAAGACATCCATAGGAATTCAGCTTAGAGCAAATGGACAAATTAGTGAGGGGAAGCATTGAAATGAGTAGTCATTCATCTTTACAGTGTTTTTCTGTTCAGGCCAAACAACTGAGGTTTTAACATAATTCTGGGTAGGATAGTAGCATATAAACAAGGAAACCAATTTTCAGACCTATTCTCAAATATCTATAAATAGTGCTGTTTGACACACACACACACACACACACACACACACACACACAATGTTGGAAATGTAGCATGATCTCCTTGTAGAATTGATGTCTGTTAATATGAATTTATGACTCTCTGAACCATGCGTGGTGTTGCATGAATCAATAATGAAGCACGTTTAATACAATATAGCTATCGACATGAGACCAAATATCTGCTACCTAAATCACTGAAGACGAGATACAGTTGTGAAACGGTGAGATTGATTTATTATTCTCTTTTATTTAATATATTTGAATTACAATATAATTTTGTCATTTCTCTTCTCTTTCACCCTGTTAAGAGACCCCCCCTCAGCAGTAATTAATAACTATTGTTCTTTGTCTTGTTTTGGCAAATTCAGTGGTTGTTTCCTCTGGGCCCTGTATGTCCAGTTTATACAACATATTATCAGTAGTCCAGGCAAGAGCAGTTTCTTGACCAAATGGCTATTTTTGCCAAGAAGGTAAACTCCATATAGAAAGTCTGTGATGCCCATCTTTCTCTTTGAAGTAAATCGGTGCTGCCAGGAGCAGACATGTCTCACTGTCCAGAAAGTCTAAGTTTTTAAAACATTTTAAAGGTTATATCCTGTAGGTCTTTGAAGTATTTGAAGATTACCTACCTAATTGAAATATACCTATGTATACTAGAAAACTTAACATGACTACAAGTTTGATTATCATAGATAATTAACTATTAATCTGTATTTCTCAACTATACACTACAATTTCAAGTGAGTTGAACAAACAAAATACTTTAAACAAGAGTAGAAATATACATACAATATAACAAAATTAACTTTAAATTTGTATCAATAAACTAAAATCTATAGCAATATAAAATATTTATCTTATTTTTCTATATCATATCCCCCTTTTTTCTTTTAGAAAGAGGTTGACTATGACCAATAACAATTTGTAATCAACAACCTAAACAAAGTCAAATATTCATAATCTATTCTGGGGGAATGTGGCCATAGTTTTCTAGGCTACTTCCTGCTCATAGAGGGCACTGGTAATCTTATGGGGATACAAAGAAAATTTTAGGATTATGGTCAAGTCCTGACTGGAGTATTCTTTGAGCCAGTTGCCTCGAAGTTGATTTTGGATGTTGGATATTCTGGTCCATGGTGCTGTTGGAGAGCTTTCAGGGGGTCTTGCCTGGTCAAACCATATTACCAGACTCCACAGCAACCTCCACAGAAGCTCAAGGACAAAGCTTGGGGCTTGTCCAGGCCTGCCCAAATATGGAAACTATAGCCCTGACTAAATCCCAACTAAGCCTAGCCAATTAGAAATTACTAACATGATTTTCAGTCTCATAAACCAATCATCTCTAAGATGAGCAAAATTCCTTGGACACACCCCTTAATTAAGTTTAAAAGGAGCTCTCACTGCCTTCTTGGGGTCTTTGCCATCTTGCCTTCCTGTGGGATGACAGGCCCCAGAAGCTTGGAATAAGAAATTTTCTTGCTCATTGCATGTGTGGATGGTGGTATTTTGTGGGACTTCTCCAGGACCCCAACAATATTGAGCAAAATGTAGAAAAAAATTAGAAAGACAAGCATCAGTGAATTTACTTACTTAGTACTCTTAAAACACTGAACTGCTAACAATTGACCATAGAAATATGGAGCCCACCAGCTGGGGGCCAGGGTTGACCAGTACATACTGTTAAACTTAGAACGGAATAAAGGGAACCTTTGTGTATTTTGCACCATGTGAGATGCCTAAGAAAAGAGTAGTATGCCTTTCAGGAAGCTAGAAGGAAGAACTTCAAACACTCAATATAAAGAAAGAAATAGTTAAAGAAGAAGCTCTGTTTAACTTGCTCAAGCATTGTGAATGTATACAGCAACAGAAATTTCAAGTTGCTGTTAGAGATCTGGGGTTCCCTCAGAGATTTATGAGTTTGACATTAAATAAGTTTTAAACAAAGGAGACACTTTTATTCATCCAGTGGTGTCAGTTCTATGTCCGGGACTGGGGATTCCAAAATCCAGCACCCAGTCACATCATTTAGGGGCTTATAAAAGCAAAGAACACAAAGTTATTTTCTGTTTACTTGCAAGCAGAAGATCTTCTCTGCTCCTGAAAAAAAAATGTTTGGTTGGTCTTATGACCTACTACCTTGCATAAACAACAGTTTTCTTAAAATTGTAGAAGACCATGCAGTTATAAAAAAACTCAACTCTTAATAGCCCTTAACATTTGGAAGTCCAACTTTGTATTTTAGTTTTCTTAAACCCAGTAATTTTAAACTTTTAAACATAATGTTAACCATAACAGTTACCTCATTAGGAGTGTATATAGTTTTACTGTGCTTGGGACTGAATTTAGTGTCTTATTAATATTAGGCAAGTACTCTACTGCTGAACTATGTTCATAGCTGGTAATTCATAAAATTTTAAAATATGTTCTGTTATTTTAAATTACAAAATGAAAAGAAATCTTCTAAGTAACAACTTTGAATAACTGGTAGAAAGACATGGATTACTTGGCTGGTGAAACTTTTCGTTGTGGAGTTATTGGAAGATATTTGCCATAGGAAGAAACTGGACTGCCTAAATTTAAAGATTTTTTCTTAAACTTTGACAATTATCTTATACTTCTACTATTTTAATTATTTATTTTGCCTTCTCATAAAATGCTTAAAGTTTCCCCATCCTAACTACATTGTCCTGATGGTTAGAAAAGATCTCATGTCTTGTGCTATGCACATTTAAAAGAATTACACTAAGAGTTAACAACATTATCAAGGAAACAAGAAATTACTGCACTTAATGATCACATCATATTAGAAAACTCCGGCGGAGCATATTACCAATATAATTTTTATTCTGCATTTGATTGTTAGATGTAAAAACTGAAGATTTGTTTTATACATTTTTGTAGTCTAAGCTATACATGTTTCTTTGATATTTTAGGAACTCATGAGACATTTGATCAATAACATATAGTGAAGATTTATCTGTCAGTAACAAATTTAACAGTCATTCAGCCTCTGTTTCAAGGTTAAGTACTGTCATACTATTTCTGAATTTGGTCCAATGGATGGGATCTCAGTAATATTTCCTATAACTATATAGGAAAAAATAGGTCATAAAGTCTCAAGTATAAATTAAACACCAGGTGGACATCTATCATTTAATGCAACTCTCTTTGAAATGCTCAATTAAAGTACACACACACACACACACACACACACACACACACATATGCATGAATATACAAATATACAAATATGTGTATGTGTGTACACATTCACTTGTTATTAACATATAATTTTAAATTCTATGTTCATTTTTAGCTCTATTTTATACATACTTTTACTCCATTCATAAATGTTGTGGTTACTTTAAAATCACAAGTTAAGAAATAAAACTAGAAACAAAAACACCATAGTGGAATACCATACGTATAATTTCAGATATTGAGAAAAGCAGTAGAAACTGATGAGGAAAAGTTGTTGGAATGGTGTGAAACGGACTGCTCCCAAATCAAATTGGTAGAGGGTGGACTGAGAGCCACCCTAAACCCCAGAAATGAAGCAAAGCATGAGGGAAGTTGATGGAAAGTAATGGAGAAAAGAAGTGCATTAACCAAACATTACCAAGGTGATTACCACACTGTGGTTCAAAAATCGCTCCGTTGAAACACTTTTCCTCATCTATTTCAATTTTCTGTGCAATTGCTCATCTGACAGCTGCAGACTCCAGACTTCTTTGCCAAAGAGAATTTTCTGGATAATTTCATAAGGGTATCTGTAAAGGTTGAGTAACAAGAAATAAGAAATTACTCTACTATTAACCTATATAAATGATGTCTAAGCACACATAACTTCAATATAAAACAAACGTAGGAATGTGTCTGCTTGTTTGAGCCCTCAGGTCTAATGATGGGATTATGTACAGAGTTTCTTGTTAAAGTAGTTTTGAATAAGGTCGCCCTATTCATGAGGAACATTTCAGACATTCACAAAGAATTGTCAGTTTTGTAAAAACCAGCGGGAAAGATGGAGATGCTGTTTCTAAGTAAGTGAAACTGATTTTTTAAAGTGAGCCTGATTTTGATGTTCATGAACAGTCTTTCATGGTGCCTGATGGTATATAACAGGAAAATTTGCCCATTAAAGCCATGGATAATAACTGTGCCTCATTATTCTGTGGATTGGCCACACACATTGGAAATGTCTAAGGTTGAAGTTATTAATATTGTCGCTTACTGGTTGCTCCATGGGTATGTCAAAAGAGAATTTACAAGGTGCTTACAGATCAATGTTAATGCAAGAGGCAATTCTGTGTTCTACAAGATTTTTTTACAAGAACACTTACCTTGTAAAATGTGGATATTCTATTTCACTTGGATATGTTTCTTTATTTAAAAATAATTCTCTGCAGGGTGTATAGGAAAGGACTAAATACAATGTTGAAAATGGCTGTAAAATGCATTCTATTTTAATTACACAAAAGGTGCAAATCTAAACTATTCGTGTTCTTCGCCTTTACTAACCTTCAGAAGCCTGTGGGGACTCTCCCACACAGTGCCAGGATTTAATGGAGGAGAACCTTAATGAGATGGCTTGTCAGTGATTCAGCTTAAATATCGTGTCATTTGCTATACGGCTTGAGCACATAGTCAGGAGAACATGTAATAAGGATATTAAAGTGCACATAATGCTGCTGATAAATATTAAAGTGAATTTCAGATGTTCCATATTTGTATACAAACTGCGGAGCAACTATTGAAACCAAATGAAATCAATGCAATATGTTTGCCTGTTTTGAGGTATAGATATTATTAAAGCATGGAATCTAATACATAATTTAGCTTTTCCAAGTTTGTGTTATATAAATCCGCATAAAATTTTATGTGATGCAGAGTAGTAAAACTAAAAATAATCAAGTTATTATAGCAATTAAAACTAAAAATTTATAACATTTATTTACTGCAAGAATAAATCTTACTGAAAATACCTGTAAGTATATGCTTTCATAAACTATTTAAATCTGAAATAACAAATTGGAATATTTTGGAAATGTATAAGTGTTTGGATGTCTCTGCTTAGTTCTATTTATGTATTTATATATTTCTTTATTTTGAGTTTATTTTACTAATATTTCAAATCCCAGGTGATAAATACTACTATGACTGAGTTTCTATTCAATGAAGATTCTACGCTTTAATCACACAATTGTGTTTATGATTCATGTAAGTAAGCTCCTTGAAGCCATTTGCAGATCTGCCAGATTAGAAAGCTAGAGTCAGGATTGTAATCTGCAAATTATTAAGAACCAAAGATCGACAGAAAACTAAATTTGGCTACTCTAGGGATCAAAAATTTTTATCTCTGTTCTTAGGATGGGACAATGGATAGTTATTTGTCTCCTGTTTAAGGAATAATATTATGTTTATAGTCTTATTTGCATAAGGTTTAAAGTATGTTGCGTGTGATGATATTTTATCTGGTTGTTGTTCTTTTACTCAAACGATGAGATTGGAAATAGATAATAAAAACTCTTTACCATATGTAATAATGATACACTCCATTCTAATAACCTTCCTTTATGTATGCAAATATATTATACATCAAATATATGGATTTATATTTATATTAATATATGTAAACAGTGTATTGTGGTAGCCTTTTTGAGAAATGTTGGAATTAATAAAGCAGAGGTTTATTACATGAGTTAATTACTTCAAATATCAAATAATGACAAGTAGAGTTTGAATGCTTGTGACTGATGAACTAAACACCTCTTATTCTAGATTTTTTTCTGTACGGACACCTTGTATACCACAAAATACATTGGTCTTAAGGAAACTTAAAGTTATATAAACTGACTTTCTTCATCAAATCTAAATGTTTTCTTATTTATTCTGAGTTGTGACTGGTTTTGTTAGTAAATTACATACATGAGTATAACACACTTTGAACACACACATTCTTCCCTCCCCTCAGACCCCCCATGTTCTTCTCTATATTTCCTCTCAAATTCATATGTTTGTCTTCTAAGATTCTCTCTCTCTCTCTCTCTCTCTCTCTCTCTCTCTCTCTCTCTCTCTCTCTCACACACACACACACACACACACACACACACACACACACGCACACGGTCTACAGTGTGGAATTCGTGTTGCCTGTTGCATGAAAGCACACAGGTACAAGGCTGATCACTTGGGTATGGGCAACCTCTCATGGGACTCCTATCTAAAGAAATCTGTCTCTTTCTAACTGAAGAAAACCACCTCTCTCCAAATCAGCAGTTATCCACTGCCTGTAGCTAGCTCTTCAACTAGGGGTGGAACCTCCTGAGCCCTTTCCCATTCATGCTGGAATGGAGACTGGTGTGGTCCTGTGCCAGTCTTGGGCAGGCAGACGAGCTGCAGAAGATGCTTGAAGACATTGCTAATTCATGGGTGCAACATCTTTGTCATTTCCCCAAGACACTACTTCATAGGAGTCCTCTCAGTCCTCTGCCTCTTAACGATTGATCTGCCTCTGCTTTAGCAACATTCCCTGAGTTTTAGATGTAGAAATTATGCTATAGATTTCCCATTTAGCATGGGTATTCCAGAATCACTGGTTCTCTGCTTTTGGCAACTTGTCTTTTTTCTTTATCACCTCCTTCTGTGGCAAAAGAGAGTTTTTGGTGAGGAGAGAGAGAGATACACTAATCTCTAAATACAAGAATAAACTTTTAGAAAGCAATTGAATTCTATACCAATTCAACAGAATAACAGCAAGGTTATTTTGCTAATAGTGTTATTTGTAAGTTTACAGAAGTGTAGGACAATTAGTGAAATTTTTCTTCTGGCACCCTAAGTAGCCTCTCTGGCACTATGAGAGATAACCATCAGAGACAAAGCTACCATGTCAATACCACATTGGTCTCTCCAAGTCCTTTCTCCAAAGAGGGCAGTATCTGCAGCAATAGGGCCTTACCCTGAAGTTCTAGAAGACAACCAATGGGAATGACAAGATTCCGCATTGCTCCTGGGTTCTTTTGGAACTCCGAAGTATCCCACACCTGGCACATGTTTACCTTATTTGATTTATCTTTAAAAAGCTCTTCATGAATTGTTATTGCTTATTAAATATTTTAGGATTTGCTTAGAGTTTTTGATTTTCACTTTGTCATAAACATTATAGGACAAGACCAGCACCTATCTTGTTTTCTTTTTTGACAATAATGTGAACATTGCATAAATGAAATATTTATACATCTGAATTTAAACAGTGAAGATGCACAATATTAAACCTATCTGATTAGATCAAAACCATCCAGCATTTGTTATGACTGAAAGAGCACAGGTGATTTTATTATGTCATATTAGAAGCTCTGAAGAAGATTCACATAGAGCTAATTACATAATAGCACAGCTCTTCTCTCCTTTTTATTAGTTCTTATTGACCATAGAGAATACCGAGATTCATAATGTTTAGCGTGACACATATTTGCAATGTAAATTTACATAAAGTATGCTAATACAGTAATTTAGGAAGGTGAAGTCATAATGCCAAATAATATTAGTGAATTTACATAAATGTCTATGATATGGAGATAATTTGACACATTACACAAGTATTAGGACTTTTGCAATTTAGTGATATATTCACATTAAACGTGACATTTGTGCCTGCTCTTGGGACTGTTTTCCTGTTAGGCTGTCATATCTAGCTTTGATACGGTAGTTTTTGCTTCATCACATTACACTGCATTTTTGTCGTGTTTGGTTGTTATTCTTTTCTCAGGAGAGACAGAGTGGGAATGTTTCTGGATGGGAGGGTAGGTGAGGAGAGGCTAGGAGGAGTAGAGGGAGGGGAAACTATAATCAGGATATATTGTATGATAAAATGATCTATTTCCATTTTTCCAAAAGGAAAAAAATGGCATTTATATGGTGCACTGTTGAAAAGAGAATTTGGGCCTTGTACTGTTTGTTTTAATGACATTAATATTTATTAGTCAATGTAGCCCACATTTTTCATTTCCCAAGTAATATGAAAAGTCTTTAATTTTCTGTAGAATTTTGGAAAGAGACACTTATAAACCACAGGAAACAAGTGTTTTGCACTCCATGCATAGTAAATAAAGACTGTAATTTGACAAGTACAGAGCTCTGGTTGAAGAACCTCTTACAGATTTGATTAAAACTTTCAAGATAATATCTGTCTGCTTGTCTTTTGAGAGTGACACTGAAGACGAACCTGCCTTTCCTAGGTTATGATTTTTTCCAAGAAGTTTTATAATTTAACAGGCTAGTCAAATGTTGTCACTCAATAATGCATATCAGAAAAAAACCTATTTCACTGTGGTGCAAGTGTGAAAAATATTATCTGTGTAATTTAATTAATAGCCTGTCCAAAGATCAGAGATCAGAATGTATGCTGGTATTTCAATCTCAAATACTCTATATTGAAGATGGACTGCTCAATATATCTTTCATGTAAGATGTTTATGGGACCCCTTAATAACTTATCTGGTGGTATAAGATATTCCTGTGTAAAATATCTGACGATGATTCATTTCAGATATATGACCATAGCCCTGTAACACAGTGTGGCTAGAGATGAGGTGTGCTAGCAACATTCATGGTTTTCCCAGCTCCTTTGTAAATGTAAGTAATTATTTCTATTGCATCTCTGACCTTGTATAATGTTTAATGTTTGGATTGCTGATAAATGACATGGTATATATATTTAAACAAACTATAATAGCTAATGTTATAGTGCCCTTTTAGTTTGAAGTCACAAAATCTTTAGTTCTCAGACAGGTAAAATTACAGGAATTTATCTAAGGTATTTAACTCAATTAGAGGCACCGTAATCCATCTTCCAAAGCAATCAACTCAAGATATTATTGTAATTGTTCAACTATGTCAAATCACTGAAAACTCATAGTTTGTGTATCCAACTTAAATATTGTTTAAGGTCCCATTTAGTTTTATGAATCTGATATTCTTTTGATAAAGAACTACAATAAAAGAAATATAATAATTGATCTTCCAGCAACACTGAGCAAAAATTTCCCCTTTGAGTAATAACTAATACATTTACTTAATTTGAAATATTTGAATTGCTGAATGATAATGTTCATCAATAGTAAAGTCACAGCTAGACTCTTTTAAAAATATTTTATTACAATTGTTTATCTATTTTTGTACCTTTGTGCATTTGCATGAAGATGTCTACATGCCATCATGCACATGTGTGCACATCAGAGAACAATTTGGGGAAATGGATTTTCTCGTTTTACCATATCTATTTTTTATGGATTAAACTGAGGTCTTCAGGTTTCATGGCAAGCACAGTAAACTTCTGAGCCATCTCATCAACCCCAGATCTTTTTTTTACACCTTCTGGCCTATAATTCTAATACTCTGTTGATTTAGATAGTAGCCTCCCAATAATGTTTCATTCTGTGCTAACCTCTGAGCTGTATATTTAAATATCCTCTTAAAATACTAATCCTAGCATAAGTAATATTTAGTTATGCTTATGTTTTAATTCAGTAGTGCTTGTGATAAACACAGTTACAAAAGATGAAAAGATGTGTGTGGCATTCAGAATGAACTTGGAGAAACTGGAGAATCTCATTAGTTAAGGTATATATTTCTCCATCCAGAAGACAAAGAGTTTTGTTCCCAGTCAAGCTGCTTATGACTACTTATAACTCCAGCTCCAGGGCATCTTGCATCATTTTATGGTCTCCACAGGCAACTGCATGCATGTGGCATACATTTAAACCAACACATTGTGATACACACATAAATGTAAAAAAATAATAAATCACAGTGGACTTGGAAAAATGGAATTGTCAACTTAATATAAGATACCATGTAGAGAAGTTGTCTAAATGTGCATATTATTTTACAGAATTATGTATTGGTTTTTAGTAAAAGGGGGGAAAAGTCTGTTCGGTTAATTTAATCAACATTATTTGACTATTTGCCTGGCTATACTTTCCATTATGTGTAGTTACGTGAAAGTCACGTAACAATTAGTGAGCAAAAGTAAAATTATGTTTTAACCTGAACTAATCAGAAAAACTCAAGGAAAAGTACATTGTGATATTTTGGAGAAATTATATATATATATACATATATAATATATACATATACATATATGTATATATGTATGTAGAGATTTAAACACTAGAAAATGACTCTTATATAACAAAAAAAACTATGAAAAGGTGAGATTATGGGGAAAACCCTTTCTTTTACTGTGTTTTGCTTATTTCTGCTTCAATACTATTGTTATACCATTCATCAATAAAAAAAAAACACATTTTTAACTTAAGACATTCGTGTTTTTCTGACATTCTTAAATGTTTAGCCATGTCTTTAATTCTACACACATGTCTGTTTTTACTCAGTATATTTAAGATGTTATTGCACTTTGGTTGGCAAATTGTGAGTGAAGTGCTCATTCCAATTTACATGCCGTTGTTTGGTTTATGATCTGCTCCCTCTCCTCATTCTTTAAATAATTCATAATGATTGATGTTTGGTAATCACACCAGGCTTGTATCAGTACCAACAATTACCTTGAAGACAAAGAAATACCTGTTTATTTTTACTAGTTTGGTAGGCCATGCCACATCCAGTGGTTTCCATGTTATCTTCATGAAACATAAACATTATTCATGTCAGAGTCAGTGGTATATTCTTCCAAGGGATAAAATGCAACTTTTAATGACACATGAAAGAATTAGTGGGAATGGATCAAAGAGTATGCTTATAGATCACTGTCTTCACCTCTATTATTAGACTGGTATTTGAGGAACACAGGGGTTATGATAAATTGCAAGTTAAATCTCTGTGGTCACACATCTTGTTTTGTCAGGGGTTTGCCACCAATAGAATTGAAGTATTGAGTGATATAGTCTACCTTAGGGAAACTAAGGAACAATGAAGCACCTGTTTACTGTAGTGGTACAAAAATCATCTTAAAGATAACTCAACACTTTTATTCAAAATATTAAATCACTAGGCTCAATCTTAAAAACATGGCATGGGGCATTTGGTCTCTTTTATGGTAACATGTTAGACACCTGTTATCCCTTGTCTACTATCATCTTTGAGTTTTGTAATATTGTCTTGGTATACTTTTCTCCAGTATCTAGAACACTTCTTAGCAATATTCAATATTTATTTCAATATGTTATGGGTAAATATGGTATTGAGTTTCCATTTTCAGATTCTGTTGGAGCCTGTCATACACAGAAACAATTTGATAGCCTCCTAAGACTTAGTAAATTCGTTGTATCCTATTCAGCATAAACTATCATCAGAATTCACCTTAATAAAGAGCTAAGCTTCCCTGAAGTAACATACTTTATGTCCTTTTTATTCATACTCCTTATCTTTCCATTCTTGCACAAGATAAATTTCATAAATCAAGTGTCATTTTGCAATCGTTGACAGATAACTCCACAGAACAATAGTTTCCTGTGTGGACCAGAAGACTCTTGATCTGTATACTATTTCTATAACTGAATACAATGGACTAGGTAATTTATTAAGAACATATACATACACAGACATATGCGTACAAACACACACACATACACAAACATGCATACACATAAATTCATACATACATACTCACACATATATGCAAATATACACACAAACACATGCAAACTCACATATACACAAAAATACACAAACACCTACATATACAAACATACATACACATTTTAATGAGTCTAGAGCAGGAAAGTGACTGTACTTTCAGGCTACCTTGAGAACAGTCTCTATATGGACTTCATAATCTAGCAAATTCTGTATTAGGGGTGTTAAGAATATTGAAATATGGATTATGTGGGAAGGATTAGGTAAACAAGTTATTATAAAGTCCATTTGCATTTCTGAAATATCTTCATATAAAATGAAGTAGAGTATTGTATGTCTTCCAGTGAGATACTGTTCCTGGGTAGGTAGGAAGTTTTTGACCACTCTTGACATAAAATTCATGCCAATGGAATTGGTGTTTATAATCTAGGCTCTATCAAATTTTCCAAACATAGGTCTAGATCAGTCAGTACCAGTTTAACACAAAATGAAAATACATGACTTAGAATTTGGTCTTGTGTGGAATATATATATATTTTTTCCATCCATGCCATATATACATATGTATATATACATATATACATATGTATATATGGCATGAAAAAGAAACATGAGCTGCTCCACATACACTGTATGTTTGGGCCAGTGTTTTTTGTTTGTTTCTAAATATCACCAGTTCAGATTACAGCATTGCTCCTGCAAGGATCTCATGGGAACAAGGGAAGGAGAAAAAATTGCTAAAACTTAATTTGCCAATGATTCACTTTAGTATAGTATGCAGTGTTTAAAACTGGTAGTAACTACATTACATTCAAAATGTCAGGATTGACACTAATAGCAAATGGGAAAATCTCCCCAATGAGTGACATTAATCAACTACATCATATAGAAAACATATCCCTTGAGTTGAGGATGCATTCATTCTTCGATAGTGAAGTGGTTTAAGGAGTTTTATTAGAAGTTGGAAAGATGAAAACAAGCAACTTGGGATCAAGGATATCTGAAATAACATAGTGGATACAGTTAACAATTGTATACATTAAAATGCATAATAACAAGGGTTTTTTTGTAATTTAAACACTACCTCTGAACAGAATCTTTCAACTTAAGAAGACACATCTAACAAAATATAGACAAATCATGTGATCATTTGATGGCATATAAATTAGGAAAGAAGAATGGCAATGATTGCTGTAGAATAATCTTTCTGCACACTGTTTAAACTATGCTGTAATGTGTTTAATAAAGAAGTCAACTGGCCAATAGCTGAACAGGATAATTTTAGGCTGGAAAACCAGACTAAGAACTCTGGGAAGAAGAAGGGCAGAGTCTCTAGGAGATGCAGAGGGAGCAAGACATGCTGGAGGACAGGTAAAGCCATGACCCACCTGGCAATACATAAATTAATAGAAATTGGTTAATTTAAGTTGTAAGAGCTAGTTAGTAATGAGCCTGAGCTATCAGCCAAGCATTTATAATTCATATTAAGACTCTGTTGGTTATTTGGAAACTGGTAGGCAGGAAAGTAAAGTCCACCTAGAAATGATAGTGTCTACATTAGGATCAATTTGTTATCAGCAAGATTTGACTTATACTTATCAAAGCAAATTTCATACCATCAATAGAAACCAGTCTTTAACACTGAAAATGAGATAGTTCATGGGAAAATGAATTCTACTCATTAGCATATTTGGTACACTGAATTCCTGTAATCTAGAAAGGGCCATATTTGTCTCTACTTAAACAATGATTTTGTGGTATTGTGGATGCTACAGTTTGGTGTGAGTTTATATTTCCTGACAACAGAACAAAATACAGCCAGTAGAGAATTACAGATCGATTACCCATGGCACGGGTTTTTGAAAAGTGCAGAACATGTGGGAGTGGCCAATCAATATTTGGTTTAGCTAGAGACTCACAAGAGGGAGTCCATGTCCTACACTGCCTGGATGGCCAGGACTGGATAGCCCAGAGACCAAGGATAGAAGTAAACATGACTGGCAAAAATAAAATAAAATTTAATAAAAAGCCATCAATGAAATGATTCCTAATGACATTCTGCTATACTCATAGATCAGTGCTCTGTCCATTATCCATTGGAGAGGCTTCCTGCAGCAGCAAATGGGAATGGGTCATAGATTCACAGCCAGACACTATGTAGAGAGAGTCTAAATTGGAAGTTTCCTTCAGTTCCCTATCCTTGGAGATCGGAAAACCCTTAGGAAGAGGGAGAGGGATTTCTGTAGGAGTCAGAGGGGATGGAAGACACCAGGAGAACACAGCTCACTAATTCAAAAAAGAAAGACTCACATGGGCTCTCCCATAGAGAAATGGCAAGTACCTGGCCTGCAAGGGTCTGTACCAGGTCCTCTGTGTATATGTTATGGCTGTTAGCTTGGTATTCTTGTAAGAGTCCCAACAGTGGGAACATGTATATCTCTGACTCCTTTGCATGCTCTTGGGACTTTTCCTTCTATTGGGTTGCCTTATTTAGCCTTGATATGAGGACTTTCATCTTTTCTTATTGTATCTTGTTTTGTCCTGTTTGTCTGTCCTCTTTTGGAGACTTGCTCTTTTCTGAAGAGGAAAAAGAGGAGAAGTGAATCTGGGGGAGAGGATAGATATAGATTGAAAGACCTCCCCCCCCCCCCCAGTTTTATTCTCCATTTCAGTTAAAGTCAAACTAAGGACAGGCCACTAGCTGCCAGGTAGCCGCCTGGTAAGAGAACAGTCGAGAAAAACAAGGGGGGTTACAGAGGTCAGGGTGTGCTATCCTGGCTTTCTCCGTCAACTGCCCCTGCAAATTGCAACTTTGTAGGTTTTTCTGTGGCGGCGCCCTCAGGTTCACCCCTGGCGCCATTTGAATGCACCAATGAGATGCCTGTTACTATGCTCCACCCTCTGCCCAGTGCTGTTTCCCCTATAAAAACCCCGGTGAGGTTGCTGTGGGGCGCGATCAGCTAGTCTGAGCTGCTGAGATCAGCTAGCTTGAGCTGCTGAGAGCCCGCAGGCGTCTGTGTAACAATAAAAATCCTCTTGCTTGTTGCATCCAGTGCTGCTCTGCTTGTGGTGAATGGGTTGGGGTCTCGGGAGTTCTTTCATAGATAAGCTAGGGGGAGTGGAGGGAGAGGAAAATGTGGTTGGGATTTGTTGTGGGAGTGAAGAATTTATTTTTAATTTAAAAAAATGTTCACAAAATACAAAAAAAAAAAAAAAAAAACAAGAGAAAGAAAAGTGCATCACACAACACGAGATCCTGTTTTATGGTTGTGAAGCTGTGTTCACAGAGCCCATGTGCATAAATTCAACTGTACATATTGATACTATCTGGGAGCATTCCATACCATAAGTGACTGGGAAAACTTAAAATCTAAAGCATCTAAACTTTATTTGACATTTATCAATATGAATGATGACCGGTCATCTTTATTACCTTTATTGATACAGGGTATATGTTTAATCAGTTGGATCTTCCCAACAAGACAAGAAACATAGACCCAAGAACTAATGTGAACAGCAATTTTAACCTACATTACCATAAAATTCCAGCTTAATTGGGGGTAGGGCTTTTAGCATGATGTCTTTGGGATTACTGATCATCAGAAGAGGATATAGTCCCAGAAAACGGGGGATATTGAGCAAAAGTATAGCTATTCTAAAAATATTTTAATGTTCTTGTGAATAGATATCAATAGGCAAGTGGAAATGGACAGGTGACAGAAGAGAAGGGAGGGCATTCAGGAATACATATGATTGCCAGATGATTCCTATAGAGCCTCCTGGTGATTCCTTTGTTCCATTATAAACATGCATAACAACCCAACTAGAGAATCCCAAGAGATGAAGATTTGAGGGACATCTCTGAGTGAGGGGTTTACAGTGGAGGATGACAGCTGTCCAGGAAGGATGGTGGAGGAGATACTGAGTATCCATTGTAGAATGAAGACCATCTTCAGCCATAAAGAATGCTATTCCCATTCACATCTCTCTTCCAGGTCACAGTAGGAACTATGAAAAAAACTATTCCCTGGACCTTCTGAAGTAAGTGGATTTTGTGTGTACTTCAGCAGTAACATATGTCTCCCCCAAATGTGGTCCAGAGAACTTAGTAAGAGTATAACTAAATGGCAAACTCAGCAGCTGCTTCTCTTCTGTCTATCCTCAATTTCTCATCAAGTTCATGCTCCTCACCGTCGTTTTTTTTTTTTTTTTTTCAAATTTTAAATTTGTTAGGTAACTACTACCAACCTATTCTTATCTACCACATATTCTCTTGGAAACATTTGCCCTAGGATTACCTATTGGCCTGGACAATATGCAGAATGAGGCTCTTATTTCTGAATATAAAGCTCTGATGTGATTTTTCTTTCCCAAATGTTAAAAAGCAATACAGTCGTGAGGTATCCTTATCATCTATTGTTGCCTTGTTTTATCTTTCACAGTCATTACAACCTCCTGCAATCACATCTTTTGCTCATCTTATACTGAGTTGGTATCTGGCCTTTCAGAATTCTAACAGACACAAGGGAAACACATTCCAAAAAGGCACTGTCATTGGCTAAAGCTGATTGTTGAGGATGAGTTAGACTATTGACTCACTCTAGTTCATAGTGACTTATTTAATCCTGATGGTGTAATACAACACAATTTAAGTCCAACATAATTATTACTTTGAAGACTTGAAAAATGGTGAAACTGGGGGGAAAATTCAGTAGAGATCAGATTTAGAGTCAGTATTTCATCTGTCCCAAGACTAATAAAACTGATTCAAGCGTGCCTTTTCTTTTAGTACCATTGAGAACTTTGCCCTTAAGTCATATCAAGCAGTAAAAATATTATAGACAATTTTCTCTTCAAAAGAATGAATAAAATTGTTTTATTATGTATATTGACAGTCTGGTTTTTATCAGATGTATACATTGACTACAGAGAAAAATTAGTGATTCCACATTGTGGTAAGAAATGGTGAAAACAATTTGGGTCATACTTATACTCAATCCCAGCCCCAAATAAATTCTCTCTCAAATACTAAGAAGCCACATCAGTCTTTCCTTTATTTAAAGTTCATAAAATGAAATTCATGATGTTTCTGTACTTGTATTATGATTTCCTTTGGTATTGGATTGTAACTAAAATTTCACACATCTTGCAATGTAAGTATCCTCAGAAACTCAAAGGGTTGATGTTCTTCTGTTTTTTAGAAGGTTCATCACATAAATACTTATAGATTTTTCATGATACAATTTTGAGAAAGGATATGATTTTCCAATTAACCTATTCTGTGTTAGAGATATCTCTGGGCTCTCATTCTGAATGTCTAGACTCTCATTCTCAGTAACCATTATTAAAACGATATTCACTATTTCATTTACATTTAAAGACTCCCATTTTAAGAGGTGATATTATGTAGAGCAACTTGCTCTCCACAAACTGATGGCAAGGTCCTATTGCTGAACACAACACTTAACTCATTGAACATGGAAAAATCAAGCTTCTTCCTTACAGGCTAATATTCTTGGAGTACTAGAAGTTATATTGCACTATACCAAAGGAGAACTATAAACACCCACCCAGCTACAAATCCTTTGGTCTACAATAACATCCCTGCTTAAAAGATATGCCAGTACAATATTGGCATAAAGCATGTGAGTGTAACCAACCAATATCTTATTTGCCTTAATGCCCACTCCATGAGGAGAGGGAACTCACATCCTACCTATTCTGCTTAGGTGACCAAGAACCCAAGACACAATAGCCCAGGGACCTAGGGTAAAATCAATACCAGTGTTCTACTAAAGGAACATAGCAATAAAAGGAGTCTTAGTGACATTTTGCTACACTCATAGATCAGTGCCTTGATCAGACGCTTCCTCCTGCAGCAGATGGGAAGAAACACAGAGACCCAGAACTGGACAATTTGCAGAGTAAGAAATCTTGGAACACTTAGTTCTAAACAGAATGTCTCTATCAAATTTATCTCCTCGGAGCTCGGGGAACACCGTGGGAGAGGAGGCAGAAAGCGTGGAAAGGCCAGAAGGGATGGAGGACACCACGGAAACAAACCTGTCTAAACAATGCACAGGAGAACTCACAGAGACTGAGACAGCATGCATGGCGCCTGCAGGGGTCTACACCAGATGGGATCTTAGAGCTGAAAAGAGAAGTGGGACAAGTGTCTCTATCCCAGAAGCTATCTCCAACGGATAACAATTTGCAAATGAAAATTGATTTTTCTTCAGTGGAGTCTCACAAGGGAAACAAAATTCTTTTAAGGGTAGGCTGCATGCCCAGAAGTAGATGTCCAACAGAAAATGAACTCAGTGGTATCTATGGAAGAGGTTCCTTGTTTCATAACATCATGTCAGGCTTTTTGTGTGTGTGTGTGTGTGTGTTGTTATTTTGCTTTTATTTTTCTCCCTTTTTTACCCTACAGGGCCTTTGCACATGTATATGGCTTCCACTTCTGCATTTTTACGGGATTTCTGAGTGTGTGAATAAGTGGGTCTCTGCAGCTGTTTATGTTTCTTGTGCTTTCCCGTGGGCTGTCTTCCTTCTGTTTGTTTTGCTCCACTCCAATTTGTTTGTTTTCGCTTTTATTATTGTATTACTATCCCTTAGGATCCTCTTTGTTTCTAATGAGAGGCAGAATAGGCGTGGAGCTGAATGGGAAAGGGGGAAGGGATGAACTGGGAGGAATAGAGGGAGGGAAAACAACAATTAAGATAAATTATATGTAAATAAAATCTGTTGTTCAATCAAAGAAAACAGGAAGACGCGGTATTAGGGCTAAGTAAAAGCAATGGAATGCAATGGTCTACTGCGTACAAAGTCTTGCGTTGGATCATCAATACTAAAGAAAATACAAAACAGTAATAAAATAAGTAAAATGTATTTGTTTCATGAATAAATGTATGAAAAGTCTGTTATATATTTTGTAGTATTTCTTTTTAAAATGTCCATACATGTGTGGTATTAAATTTTTATACAAAATATTGTATTTGAAGATTTCTATAACATCATTTGTTTGTTTGCTTGATTTATTTGGTAATATTTATCTAATTTTTCTCACTATTTATGATGAAGCTAAGCATCATACCTGTTTGATTATTTTATGTGATTACTTTACATCTTTCATGAATTTCATCTGAGATCTGCCTTTTAGACATGTGCTCCCTACCGTGGTATCTAAGTCAAACTACTTCATCAATACCGTCTGTGATTCTATGCTATTTCTATTTTGTGTTTTTGTTACCACTACTTTGTTATTTATTTTATTTTTGTTTTATGCAAATGAAAAATGAGTTTAAGGAAGGCAACCACCAAAAGACACTTAGCAAATTACACTCTACATGGGAAATAGGTGCATGTATCGAATGGTACATAGTAACATATTTCTGGACAGTTTATCCATAGGTTATGTTAGTATTTCTTCTTGAGGCCATAGATGGGTCTAAAATTATGCTAATTTGCTTAATGTAAGTTCAAATTTTAAAGCTGTATTATTATGTGTGTTTATGTGTATCTGTTTATCATGCGCATAGGAGTCACACAGGTTGATGTGTGATTTCCTTAAATACTCTGCTCCCTACTTTTTGAAAGTAGGTCTTTAACTAAAGCTCACCAACAGTCTACACTGAATACTCAGAAGGTTATAGGCAACAATCAGTCTGCCTGCACCACCTCCATGGGAGTTACAGATGTTCACCATCTCAATGACCAGATTTTATATGTGTTGAACATCCAAATTCAGGTCTTTGTGCTTGTATGGTATGTATTTTATGACCTATCTTGCAAACCTTTATATTTTCATTATTAAAAAGATATATGTGAAATCTAAATCATGTTTTAAGATGTATATACTTTGTGGTATAATTACACTTATAAAGCCATTTAGTGTAGTCATCATATCACAACAAGGATTTAATCTTAGAATTTAAGAATACAATATGGTGTTATAAAAATGACAACTTATTGCACTACTCATTCAATTTAAACTGTCTATTGTGGTATCAACAAATACCTTGCTTCTCTTTACTGGAATTGTATTTTCTACTTTTCTATAGTGTCTGGTCTTAGAGTCCACATAAATAAGATCTGTAGTTTGACATTTACTATGTGTGATATAATGCCCCTCTAGTTTTATTTATGTTGTTGTAAGTGATAAGATGTCCTTTTGGTTAAACCCATGTTGTGCTATCTTATATAAGTCAATCTAGATAGAAAAATGGTAGAGAGGTGATGATAGATGATAGACAGCTAGGTAGATAGACAGACAGACAGACAGACAGACAGATAGATAGATAGATAGGTAGATAGATAGATAGATAGGTGATAGAAAATCTTTATTCATTTATGTATTCAGCAAACAAGTGCATATTTTTGAGTGGTAATGTTTCTTCAAGTCCTACTTTGAGTATCACATTAAAATGATTTCCAAAATTAATATCAGTTATTTTTAGTCTGTCTTATTGAAATAGATTGGCATTTTCAGGTATAACGTTTCTCTCTAATCCTTGTTGAGTTGATATTTAGGAATTACTAATTCATTCTTTATTATTTTGCATGCAGGTGTCCAGTTTTCTAACATTGAATTAGATCTCTTATAGTCCATTTTACTTCTCGTACATTTGCTAATGCCTTCTTAAAATTTTCTGATTGTATTCATTATAATTTCTTTGCATATAGGCATTTAGTGTATAAATTTATATTCTAATCCTGATTTTCGATGCAGTATAAATTTGAGTATATGGTATTTTTTGTTTTATTTTCTTATATTTTTCTTTGTTTTTTGATTTTGCGTTTTGACCAAGTAATGTACACATGTTGTGTAGTTTCTCTACATTTGTGAATTTGCATCATTCTAATTGTTATTCATACTCACTTTTATTTTTCTGTAAAGGTACTTAGAATAATTTTGCTATTATTAAATTCATTAAGCTTTGTTTGTGGCCAATATATTCTGTTCTGAAGAACATTCTACATGTTCTTGAGAAGAACATGAATTTTTATGGTTTGGGTGGATTTTTTTTTTTTTTTAGCTAATTTTAGGATTCCTATGATAACATACTGTACAGAAACATCTTAGGGGGAAAAGAGTTCATTTTGCTTCAGAGTCCAAGCATACCACCCATTGTGGGCGAGAAGTCAGCACAGCAGAAGCTTGAAGATACGGCCACACTGGGTCTGAAGTCAAGGAACAGAGTGTGATGCATGCTTGGGTTTTGTTGCTCGAATTTTAAAATGGACTTAATAATAATAATAATAATAATAATAATAATAATAATAATAAACCGGAGCCAGATAATGGGGTAAATGCTGAAAGATCAGAGAGACAAAGGAACAAGCCACTGCCATGTCTCACCTCACCACCTCCACAAATCCCCTCACTGAATGTTCTCTTGAGTCCTCAGCCGAAAGAGGTCCAGCCAAAAAGAGACCTCAGCCAAAAAGGCTTCAGCTGAAAAGGCCTTAGTTCCTGTCTCCTCATGCCTTATCTACCTTTCTCCACTCAGCCATATTATTTTCTTCCTAGTGCTGGATTAAAGGCCTGTGACTCCCAACTACTGGGATTAAAGATGTGTGCCACCACTGCCTGGCTCTGTCTCTCTCTTAGATTGAATCAATCTCATGTAATCTAGGGTGGCTTTTAATACACAGAGATCCAGAAGGTTATCTGCCTCCCAAGTGCTAGGATTAGAGGTGTGTGCCACCACTGCCTGGCATCTATATTTAATCTAGTGGCTTGCTCTGTTCTCTGATCTTCAGGCAGACTTTATTAGGGTACATAATACATCACCTTTCTTCTTTTCCCACATTCCAGGATCCTCAAGGAATGATGTCATCTACACTGAGGGGGTCTTCCCTCCTCAATTAACATCACCAAGATAATCCTCTAAGGACATTCCCCTAAGCCTGTCTCCCAAGTAAAGAATATAAATTAATCATGATAGTGAAAAAGCTATAAATACATGTTAGGTCTATTTAGTCTACTGTGCTTCCTCAAGTCAAGTATTTATTGATTTCTATCTTGAGCATCTACCCATTAAAGACAATGATGTACTGAGATATTATACTATGTGTACATTGCTCTGAATATCTCCCTTTAGGTTTGTCAATATTTGATTCTCTTAATCTTAGAAGAGCTTTGACTAATTTAAAAGTCAATTTTGTCTAATATATGTACAATGACCTTGTTTTCTTTCCATTTCCATTTCCATGGGATGGATTTTTCCTACTAATTCCTAAATAGGCAGTGTGTGTCCTACATACATATCTCCTGTGCATATTTTAGTATTATTCATCTCTCAAATTACTGTAGTTAAAATGGGTCTTAATAGTTCTTTGAACTTTTGCTGACATGCTAGAATGTACACATTACCTTGCAGTCTGAATGATTTGAATTTGACAATGTACTCACTTTACCAGTGAGTACTTTTTGTTCTCATTTTTTCAAGATCCTTGTTAGCATTCATTCTTTATGATTGAATTAGTCCTTTCAAATTTCTTATGAGGCAACTCTAGAAGCATCAAATAACGACCTTTGTTCAGAAAATATATGTTTCACAAAATTGGAAGACAACATTGCTTGATATAGTATTCCTTGTCTATTTTAAAATAAACAAGGTATTTGAAAGCATTATTTCATTTCCTTCTGGTCTGCAATTTGTTTACTGAGAAAAGCTATAGTTTTATGCAGTTATCATATACATGACAATTAGATTTTCACTTGCTTGTTTCACATTTCTGTGACTTTTACTAGTTTTGAGATAGGGTCGTCTGGTACTCATTGGCTTAGTCAGTGTGCTATAGCTGTGAAGCCACACGGACCATAACCATGAAAACTCTTACAAAGGAAAGCATTTAACTGAGACCTGCTTACAGTTTCAGAAGTTTAGTTCATTCTCATCATGGCAGGGAGCACGGAGACATGCAGGCAGACATGATGCTGAAGAAGTGCCTAGAAGTTCTACATCTGGATCTGCAGGTAGCAGGAAGAGAAAGACTGTGCTTGGAATGTGTGTTTTGAAATTTCAAAGCCCACCCCCAGTGACATCCTCCAACAAGGCCACACCTCCTAATCTTTTCAAATAGTACTGCTACATGGTGACCAAACATTCAAATCTATGAGCTCATGGGGGCATTGTTAATCAAACTACCACATTCATGATCCTCTTTCTTAGGCATTAGAATCCAGAGATTGTAGATATATGTTTCCATACCATGTTTGCTTTTGTATTTAACTATTGACAAATTTGTTATAATGTAATTTCTAAGGCTTCTCTTGACTTTCAGGCTTCAGGAGTCTGTGTTTATTTCTCTTCTAAGAATTAGGAGGCTTTCTACATTTGGTTCTTGAAGATATTTTCTTTCTCCCTTATTCTTTTCCTTGATAATAATATACATCTTCCATGTGCATGTGTGTCATGATTCTATAAATTATCTTTTCAGTATTTTGTTCTTAAATTAGTTTTCTGTTTTTACTTTCTTGATTGGGTTTTGAAGGTCAAATTGACATTCAATTAAGAAAATAATAATAGCACCAGAAGTAAAACAAACAATGGTCACACAATAAAGCAGTTAATATTGCCAGATTCAGATTTCAGTGTACAGTATTTTCTAATTGTACAGTACACCAGAACATTAATGAAATTTCATTAAAACTAATGAGTTGTAGGCAAATGGTTTTGATAACAGGTTTTTTAGTAAATTATGTCTTTGACTTTTGATTTCATTAAGGATCTGGAAGACCATTACTCAGAAATTGTTTTCCTCATTAATGTAGAATAATCTTTCTTCAGCCAAAAATGCATTATAATGGCTGTAGATACTTTCAGAGTACTTTCCAAGTTACCTAAATCATTTAGTAATTCCCGAGGTTACCGACCTTCTGGACGTGAAACAGTCTATACCTAAGTATGTGTTGCACAGAATTATCTCATTTTAAAGTAATACAGTAATCAGACGGAAACTCTAATTTTACAATAGAACTTCTCGATGACTCAGCTATACTCTTTATATATATATATATATATATATATGGACTCTGCACATAATTCTTTGAGAGAGGGTCTCTCATTAAAATTGCATCTTGCTAACTTTGCTAAACTTACTGGCTAGCAACCCCTAAAATTACTCATTTCTCTTTTTTATTCCTTGGTTCAGGGAATGAAAAAGGTATTTACTCCACAACAGTTTTTGTACATGGGAGCAGGAGATTGAACCAAGGTCATCATAATCATGTAGCAATCTCCTCATGGTCTGATTATGAGAGTTTAATTACAAGGGAAACTATCTGGGGACATGTAGAGATTTTGTGGCCTCTGGTCATAAAGTTTCTCTAAGATGAAAATAATATACAATACAGTTAATTTATCAAAGTCTTTTAAGTTAATTATATTTGTTTCTCCATAACTATTGGACACAGAAACATAAATTGCTAGGATAAAGAAACATAGAATAAGGGTATCATGATTAGTTCTGTTAACTTTAGATGATGCTTAGTTACAAAACATATCAATGTAAGGCCTTTACTTTGACCAAGCTCCCAGGTAAATTGCAAAACATCAAATTTGCGAATGGAAATGAAGATTCTGTCTCTCAGTTATGATATGCTCAGGCATGTCCTAATCTCTCTCTCTCTCTCTCTCTCTCTCTCTCTCTCTCTCTCTCTCTCTCCCTCCCTCTCTTTCTCTCTTTCTCTATCTCTCTCACATAAACACACACACAAACACATACATACATATATATCAGTAGATAAAAATATTTATATAAAAAGGCTTATAAAATACATATTTTAAATACAATGTATATATATATATACATATAGAATATAAAATACATTTAATCTTGGGCAATGGAAGAATTTAATAAAATATACTTCAAAATAATATGCTGGATCCAGCATAAGATTAGCTGTAATATCAGTATGCTATGTCACGACAGAATTCAGTCTATGTATTATTTCACTAGAAAATTAAGCTTTCCTTGTTCCCTTGAGATTTTGAGTAAACAAATTAGAAGAAAATCGTTAAAGTCACTGATGACACCAGTTCTCAGTTCTCTTCTAGAAAGTGTGAACCATGTTAGCTTGGCCTTTTTTTCATAAAACAAATTATAAGTTAGAGAAACTGAAATATTTCATTAGTGACAGGATTTTCCTGGACATGCTTATGTCTTTGGATAAGTGATATAGACGCTTATGTCCAACTATATCAAGCTTTATTTTTTTGCTAACATTTTTGAAAAAGCAGCTAATGATTCATGTCCATAATAGGTAATCAATATATAGTGTAATATCAATAAAGAGTGTAGTGAAGAGTCATTAATATGTGCTATTTTAATCAACCTATCCTTTCATTAGATGATTGATTGTTAAATTTGACAAAAACTTAATATTGAAGATTTTTAAAATGATTAATATATCTATTACAAACTCATGAAAGAGCTTATAGCAGCATTTGATTATAAAGTTTAGCTATATTATGTTTTGATCTATTGCAGATTCTCTATAAATAGTGCAGACTGTCAAAAATATTTGAAAGAAAATGACAGAAATTTAGTAGCATATATTTCATTTTAATGAAATAATCTATGATTACATATTTAAGTATGAGTGACAGGTAATGTAATTTCCATGATTTATATGTGATTATTATTTTTCATCTATGACAAGAACACCCTTCATGCCATATATACTTTTTTTTTATCAAAATAAAATTCTACTAAGTATTTGTGTCAGTCAACATTGCATGCATTGAAAGCAATAGAATATCACTTGCACTTTTAGTGTCCAGATAGTTAAAATTTCATTTTCAATGACACAAATTCTATATTTAATGTCTGACTGGTATGTTCTATGCCATGCTCATATTCCAACTAAGGCTTATGATCCTCTCCCTCCATTCTGGAGTGTAGTTTTTTATCTCACAGGCAAAGAAAAAAATAATAGGTGTTGCACCAGCAAAAACACTAGGGAAATCACTTCACTAATGGCCTAAGTGCCAATACCAGTTTCACAGTACCATGCAAGTGCAATAAGGAATAGTTGAGCTTCTTAAAATATATAAGGAACCCTAGCCTTAGGGATTTCCTACGGAGACTCAGAGATGCTGCACACAATTGTACTTGTAGCTAGAAGATTTCCTGTGTTGCAGCCTGCCAGTGGTCCAGACAAATCTCTCTCACCCGCCAGTCCCTCAGCCACTCAGACCCAAGTAAACACATAGAGGCTTATGTTATTTATGAACTGTATGGCCATTAGCTCAAGATTATTAATGACTAGCTCTTACACTTAACACATAATTCTTATTTATGTTTAGCCACATGGCTTGGTACCTTTTCTCAGTTCTGTCTTCACATCTTGCTTCCTCTGTGTCTGGCTGGAGATTCCTGACTCAACCTTCCACTTCCCAGAATCCCCTTCTCTGCTTGTCCCACCTACACTTCCTGCCTGGCTACTGGATAATCAGTGTTTTATTTATCAACCAATCAGAGCAATACATTCACAGCATACAGAAATTCCCACAGCATGTACTCATAACTGATTTGTATCACAGTGAAAAGAAACAAAAAAAAGAATAAATAAAGAAGATAAAAAGGGCAAACTTTAAAAATTTAGGGAAAATAAATCTTAAGCTTTCTTAGTGGAGTCGCATAACACTACTTCTAGCCATGAGTTGTAACTCTTTATGCTAAAAAAATGTTGTCTAGCCAAGGAGCACATTAGAGCCTTTTTAAAAGCATGTTACTCTCCCACAGTAATGACTTATGGTAAATCTGATATGCCATTATACTCACACGATGCAAGTAATATCTGTAAAATAAGTTATAATCATAGGTATGGTGGTAGCATTAAATTCTTGTTTCCTAGGCTCGTTTGGGTGAAAAGAACATGAACTGATAAAAATTGTTAATTTTAAAAAGAAATAGAAAATTTTATACTTGAATACCATTTAATTGCAAAATGATAAATATACAACAAATAACAAGTTTGGAAAGAAATAGTACCTGGACAGAAATTTTGTCTATTCTTGAGTTCACTAAAGCTCTCATATTCCTTATAAATCTGATTTTTTTTAAACAAGGTTTTCTGTATGTAGCTCTGGCTGTCTTGGAACTCAATCTGAAGACAAGGCTAGCCTCAAACTCACAGAAATCTGTCTGCCTCTGCCTCTGAGTGCTGAGATTAAAGGCATGCACCACCACCATCTAACATCTACATTTTAAAGCAATTACAGTGACAATGTGCTGTGCTCAAAATTACAACAGGGAAAATATATGACATTTAAAATATGAGGACAATTTTGGTATTGGGAGGTTGCTCAGGAGTTATGAACACATAGTTCTCTTATTGAGGGCTTGAGTTTGGTGACTCAAGTCACGATGTTTACAACCACATGCAATGCCAAATCTAGGGAGTATAATGTTCTGATGTTCTTTTCTGGCCTCTGAGAGCAACTCACATGTACATATGTATCCATCCCTACACCTACACATAATTAAAATTTTAAAAACTTGTAAAAAGCATACAAATAAAAACACACACACACAAAAAGAGCCGGGCGGTGGTGGCTCACACCTGTAATCCCAACACTCAGGAGGCAGAGGCAGGCGGATCTTTGTGAGTTCGAGGCCAGCCTGGTCTACAGAGCGAGATTCAGGAAAGGCATCAAAGCTACACAGAGAAACCCTATCTTGAAAAACCAAAAAAACAAACACACACACACACACACACACACACACACACACA
>CABHPP010146613.1:17559-42464 GCA_902168425.1 Peromyscus attwateri | reverse complement strand
GTGTGTGTGTGTGTGTGTGTGTGTGTGTGTGTGATATACTCATGCATGTAAAGGTCAGAGGACACTTGTGGGAGTCAGTTGTCTTCTTCCACCATATGTGGGCTTAGGTTGTCTGGCCTGATGCCAAGCACCATTGCCCACTGAGCCACCCACCTGGATTTTTCCTCTCTCTTGATTACATGTATGAGTATTTTGCCTTCATGTATGCCTGGGCAGCATGTAAACAAGCCAGTGGATCCCAGGGTTGGAGTTACAGACAGTTTGAGAGCCACCATGAGGGTGCTGGGAATTGAACCCGGGTCCTCTGGCAGAACCGCCAGTGCTCCTAACTGCTGAGCCATCTCTCCAGCCCTCTTTCTATAATTTTTATTCTTACTTTGTTTAGAGTTTTGGTGCTTGACTGGCTTCTCATTTTGAGTTACCAAGGTCTGGGAAAGAGGTTTGGTAAGATCACAAGGCAAACAAAGTGTCAGGCGCATGTCAGGTGCCAAGCAGGCGACACAGGAAGAATTACAAATGATGACTTGAACAAGTGGAGGTGAGCCAAGATGGGGTCTGAGGGTGGGATGGGAGCAGAGGCTCTGGCTCCTGATTGCTGCTGGCACTTGTTTTTCCCTTGGCAATGGGGTGGGGTGGGGCTCCGTGTCACAGCCTTCACCTGTGTGTATAATTACAGACCGACACAAGACTATACTCCTGCTATGTTTGAATGAGAAACATCCCGCAGGTGCCTGTGATTGACACTTGCTTCCCAGCATGGTGCTGTTTGGGTGAGGTGGGATGAGGGGAGGCCTGGCTGGTGAGGGTGGGTCACAGGGACCCTTTTCCTGTCCTGTCTGCTTCTTGGGTGAGGACTGAAGACCTCTGACTGCACGTGCCCGCAGTCATGATCTTGCCCTTCGCTGACCAGAGGGAAGTGTTCTCCAAAACTGTCATTATTCCCTGAAGTTGTGGCACAAACAATCCTCTCTCTCGTGAGTGAGTTTCTACTGTTAGGCATTTGTCCCATGGTGAGTCACGTGATGATAAAGTAACCAACACATTGTCACTTTCCTCTCAGCTCGGTGGCAGGCTTCATGGGAAGCAAGTTGTTTCATTGAGAACATCCCGGGGCTTCATTTAGAGTCAGACGCAGGTGGTTAGCCAAGTCATGAATTATGTAGCTTTGGACTTGTTTCATAGTCTCTGCAGGCCTGTGGTTCCTCAGGGGGCTGCTGGGAAGGTCCCGTCCCTCCTCAGAGAACATCTGATTTTCGTGCCGTCGCCAGCCAGCTTCACTTACATCCTCTGCGTGTCTCCCTGTAGTTTCCCTTTTTTGGGGGGGGAACACTAGAATATAACATTTCTTTTGTATTGTAATACCAACTAACCCGGAAATAACCAATGAAATTTCGTTCCTTTTTTCAGGCTGCTAATCCCTTCAAAGAGATTGCCTATAACCTCTCTCTTTTGAGGGCTTTCAGCGACTTTCAGCATTTTCTGTCCCATAGATCGATGAAGTTTTGTGTTCGTTTTTTTGTTTGTTTGTTTCCCATCAGCTTAAGCCTAGGCTCCTTTCTTCCTTGAGTCAAAAAATAGGAATATTGCCAGGCAGTGGTGGTGGTGGCGCACACCTTTAATCCCAGCACTCAGGAGGCAGAGGCAGGTGGATCTCTGCTAGTTAAGAGTCCAGCCTGGTCTACAGAGCAAGTTCCAGGACAGCCAGGACTACACAGAATAACCCTGTCTTGAAAAATAAAATTAAAAAAAAAAAAGAAAGAAAGAAAGAAAAAGGGGTGGTGGTGGTGGTGGTGGTGGTGGTGGATATTTACTGAGAGAGGATGAGTGGGTAATGGTGGTATCATCACCAAACCCGTCTCTAAAATCCCTCAGTGTGCAGAGGGCCTGTGTATTCCTCCTGGGTAGAGCTCTCCTGGTTTGGAAAGCTTACTCATTAGGTACTCCACAAGCTGAGCCATCTCCTCCAGCCTCTATGAAGCAAATCCAACAACAATGTCTATGCACCCACTACTAAAATATGGTTTATTAGGCACCACCTTGCCTGTGTTTCCGGGGGAAGGCAACCTAAACTGAATTTAGGCATCCCATTTGTATATGTTACTTATAAAATTAAATCGCTGAGAGATACAATGAAGAGTTGGTGAAAGCTGGAAAATGTCTCAGGAAGAGCTTACACCACTTTTCAGCTGTTGCTGCATTTTTGGTTGTTTCTCCACTCTGCAAATGATATTAGACACCCGTCTCCAGCCACAGCCACTGAATTCCGTAACTTTTAGAGTTGATGTCTTTCATTCCCAGATGCCCCAGTGTGTGAGTTCCTGGGTCGCCCCTCAGTGAGGTGCTCTCTGCTGCTCATCCGGTGGATTATTTTCTTTCGGACAACCCTAGCTCCAGCCTTGGGAAGATACACTCACCTCTCGTGATGGATCTGATGCAGTCTACTACTCCGAGTCCTTCAGGCCCCAACGTGACTTTGTGGTAAGCAGTAGAAGCCGTTGTCTTACCTCCTGGGTCTATACCTGCAGTTATTGCGCCGCTGTGCCAGCTGGGAACTTTTAGAAAGACATTACTCAGGTCATCTCAGACCCCCGAATCAAAGACTGAAGTTTGGGGCCCGGCAATGTGCACTGTGATGAGCCCTGCAGCAGATTCCGGCGTCTGGGAGGTGTGGGATGGCTGCTGCTTGCAAAAATGTCGGATGTTTTGTTTATCTGTTTTGTCTTCTTCCGCCTCCTTGCAGTTCTGCCTAAGTCGGACAGATAGAGTCCAGTGTCGTGTTCAGGCAGGTCACCCAGGCCTGTCAGAGATGCTCCCACTGGGGTCTGACCTCTCAAGAGACACATCTGGAACCTTTATATTCATGTCTCCAGATCAGGATAATGGATGCTAGAGGAGAAAGTAGCTGTCCCCTGCCTGCCCGAAACCATGTGAGGATTTCATCAGCTCTGGGATGAGACCAAAGAGTCTGAGGGCCATTTGACAGTGCTTGGGTAGAATTCTTTAGCTGTGGTAGTTGCAGCTCAGCTTCCTGGCCTTCATCTTTGAGTGTGGAATTCTGTCGGGAGCTCTCATCACAGAAAAGTAACTACAGACTGGGTATAAACATATCGTTTTAATGACCAGCAAATTATTAGGAAGTTTTGACATGGGTGGGAACCAAATACAGTCCTGTGCTTTTATGAAGGGGACAAGCGATTAAGTTGCCACCGGCCACACTACTGTTGGTGCTGTGTCTCCACTCTTCAAACGTCAGGCTTGTAAGAAGATGCATCAGTGTAATGATAAAGGGCTGAGCCATCTGGAGGGAGATTGCGGCTTTGGATTTGTTCAGTCTCGGGTGATTCCTTACGTTGGTTCCTGTGCATACGTCTCAGGTCTTCTCACTTGAGCGGGACGTAGAACCAGGAATCAGAGGTAGAAAAAATGAAGAAAAACAGCTTTCTAAAACACCCCGAAGAGGCCCTATTATAATTTTCCACTGTAAATCAAATAATTATTTGCTGCACATACTTTCCAGTTTGTTATAAGTTCACTAACATTTACCCTGAGGAGTCATAAATCCAGTCGTAGGAATCAAAATTGTAGACTGCTTATGTAGATTTATGTCTCAAAGTGGCACTCTTTTTTTGTCGTCGTTGTTCAAGGCAAGCACTGAACAGATTTAGAGTTCACAACCCAGGACTTTGAATTCTTGTCTTATCAAGCCTGTTTTCAAAAGCAGACTAATGTCCAAGGAGACTGTCCTTGGCATCAGCTAACTTTTCTTGAAACAGGGTCTTAATCCACTGATTTCAAACACAAACATAGACACCCTACACTTCTTTGGGAATGCACAGGCCCTCAAAGGTAAGGCCAGCACCCTTAGTTAACTTTTGAGATGCATTTGAGGGTTTATTGAGCTCTTTAAAAATTGGAACCAATTAATATAGATGAGACACATTACATTTTTTTTCAATGAACCAAAGATAAGAAGGTAAGAGCTCACTGTACAGTGACAAGATGTTGCCTATAGGAGCCCTAACCCTCCTGTACCTGAACTCTCCACATGTTCATTCAAGAATTTCACGGAAACTAGACTTTGTTTTTTTGTTGACTTGTCCGCCTCCCACCCCAGTTAGTCAGTACTGTCGTGCAAATTTCTAGTTGTTTCTTTGAGAGGGTTCTCTAATACCTCTCCTGGCCTGTAGCCAGCTGCTGGCTCTGAGAGGGAAGAGGGGCCACTGGGGCCCCCTGCTTTGCTTATGAGCCTTTCCATCTCCCTAAGAAACTGAGCTGAAACCCAGATTTCCTCTCACAGCATTCCTGGGCCTACAATGATTAATCTGCAAAACAGACTTAATGTGATTAGTTCACAGAACTACCATGAATTTACACCACGTTCCGTATGAGGAAGCAGCCTGGCCGAGGAGGTGCCCTGTGACCATCGTCATTTCTGAGAGACAACAGAACACAGTGTTAAGCTAAGCTCAGAATCTCTCATTCTAATCCAGGTTCCATTAGCCAGTGGAACTATGTAAGCAGAGGGATTAATTGAGATGATGTTGGGTGCAGACGCCTCAGTGCAGAGCTACTGTTGTGGAATGGGAGGGAGAGGCAAGCCCTTCCATGGGATGAGTCACCAAAAGCTTTCTAAGAGCTGCTGGCTCCTTTGCTGAGGTACATTGTTAAGTAAAGCAGATGCCCTGGTGAACTCCCAGGCTGCTCCTCTTCAGGGAGCACAGGACTATCCAGCATGTGTATAGCAACCCTGTAGCTGAAGACGGCGATGATCTGATGGTGGGGGAGAACAGGCCCACCTGAGCTTTGGTTCCTGGGGTCACCTGTAGCTTCTTAGGGTAACTGCCAACCTCATTTTCCTCCCATGTGTGTATGGCTTTCAGTGCCTAGACCAAAGCTCCCCTGCATTATTGCTGATTCCTGTTTTAAATGTATTCATGTACTAACTCACTCATAGCCTATATTTAATACATGGGTACATATATTTAAATGATGAATGATATACACTTATCCCAAAAATACCCTACATGGATTTGAGCCTGAACAAGAAAAGATGGACCACATTGCAGAATGGACCACCTTTCAGAACCATAGGTGAGACAAGATGAGTCAGTGCTGGGCTGGGCCAGATCTTGACCAGACTGCTTTATTATGCATACTGCTTGCCCTCTATTTAAACTCAAATCTCATGGTATTCCTAAGATGGACTTGGAGGTCACTGGATCTCTTGATTTCCTCATCTTCCCACTGTGATCACTTTGAATAAATCTCCTTTTTCTGCTTTTCAGCCTTATTTTTATGTTTAAATGTTAGATTAGGGTGAGGGGCTGTGGCCAGTTTATTCAGGTTCTTAGAACCTGGGCCTTTATGCTGAACACTTTAGCCACACTCTTAGAAGGACTGATGGACTCCTGCTCCTCTGGATTGCTGGGAAGTAGCAGGGCACAGAGGGAAGAAGTATGTCTGAATAGTGTTACATAGTAAAGGGCAGACAGCGGCAGCAGGTTCATCTTTTGCTGGTTGGTTGTGGATTATAACCAGCCGGGGTCTCCCCTCAGCATATATGTTGAATTTCATGATGATAGGTGTCTACTCATTCACTAAGTGTTCCCCAAGGGTCCATGGGTTAATTACTTCTTCTCCAGTGCTATTAGGAGGTAATGGGGGTTTAGGAGGTGGTGGGGTCTAGTGGGAAGAGGTTAGGTCATTGGGGCTATGGCTTGAAGGAGATGTTGATGCCTTGGTCTCTCTCTCTTTTTGATGTCTAGATGCTATGGGGAGAGATGTTTCCTCTTGCCATAGACGCTGAAACAATGAAGCAAAGGAACCAGAGACTGAAAAGTGGTGAAGACTGAGTCTCTTCCATCAGAGCAAATGTTTCTTCCATTAGTTGATTTAGCTCAGGTATTTGCCACAGCAATGGGAATCTGAATAATAGTTTTAAACTTGCATAATTCTGCACTGTTGTATAACTTCTCCAGAGCAGTGATTACAGGACTTGTATCTATCCAGAATTCTTCTTCAAGTGTAGCATACAACAGTGAGAATGGCTTAAGTAAGCAAGGAAGGGGCTGGCCTCACCTTATAGTCGGAGTCCATGGTACAGTGGGTGTGACTTTCCACACTTTGGAAACCCAGGAGCAGGCTGCAGCACCTCACCCCATCATCAAGAGACTGTCACTTTTCAGCATTATTATGTGCCATGTGCTTTCTCAAGACTGTGACATCCAAATTAGTCTTGTTGGCAGTATCATGGAGTTTGAATCAAGACTCTTCTTGGGCACCTCACGCAGTTTTTAAGGTGAAAGCAACTATACTTGATGAGATTGTGTTTTCCCTGCAGACAATGAAAAAGAAATGGGATTTGAATCTGGTTTTGATCTCCAAATCTAAGTTCTTAACCACGTTAACACCATGCCTCACTTTCCACGGCACTCACCAATGGAATACCACTGCTTTGAAATTGAAAACTGCAGTCTGAGACAGGTGTCTTTGGAGCTGTGGGTCTTCCTTTCTGAAAAATGTATGTTCATCATACTGTCAAGGTTGTACTCACGGAAAATGGCGGAGAAATGCCATGCTTTGCTGCCCCAGGTTGACTTCCACAAGTCTGCACAGACATTCTTGCTGTGTATATGAGAAACATGGGTGGTAAATGTCTCTCCTCCAGCTCTTCTAAGATGCAGCATGAGAAAAGGGCACGTACACACGCTGTTCTGCATGGTCCTCACAGAAAGTGCTCGGGTTCTGCAAGGAGCAGTGATTTCTGACATACCACCAATGTACCCTCAGAGAAAGAAACCAGGGAACATACCCTGTTCAAATAATTCCAAAGAGTTAAATATTTAGGAATATGCCTAACCAAAGAAGAGAAAGGGCCCTGCAATAAAAAACTTTAAGATGCCAAACAAGGAAATCAAAGAAAGAACTAGATGATAGAAAGATCTTCCCTGTTCCTGGTTCGGCAGAATTAATATTGTGAAAAGAGCTATACTATAAGAGTTAATCTACATATTTAATATAGTACCTGCCAAAATTCTGATGCCATATTTAGCAGATTTAGAAAAAAATATCCAAAACTTCATCGGAAACCACAAAAACAAACAAATAAAAACCACCCATGAAAAGGCAAAGCAGTTCTAAAGAGTAAGAACAGACTTGGGGAGATTGCAGTAGCTGATCTCAAACTATACCACAGTGCTGTAGTGATAGATACAGTTTGGCACTGGCATAAAAACAGACAGGGAGACCAGTGTAGTAGACGAGAATAAATGGAAATAACTGGAAACAAACCAGCAAAGCTGCAGCCACTTAATTTTTGACAAAGGAGTCAAAACCATACGTTGAAAAAAAGCTAGCTTGTTCAAAAAAAATGGTGCAGTAAAAACCGGGCATCCACCTACAGAAAAGTGGAATTAGATATGTACCTTTCACCTTGCACAAAAATCAATTCAAAATTGATCAGAGACCTTAATTTAACAGCCCGAATGCTGAAACTTCTGGATGAAAACATAGGAAATACTCTTTAAAAGACCCTGGGGTAGGCAAGCAGTTTCTGAACAGAACATCAATAGTGCAGAAATTAGCTCCAAGGAGTTACAGGTAGGATTACATGAAAATATAAAACTTTAAGTGGATGTGGTGGCTCACACCTTTAATCTCAGCACTTGGGAGGCAGAGGCAGGTGGATCTCTGAGTTGGAGGCCAGCCTGGTCTACAGAGTGAGTTCCAGGGCAGCCAGGGCTGCACAGAGAAACCCTGTCTCAAAAACAAGAAAGAAAGGAGGGAAGGAAGGAAATAAAATAAAAAAAACTTTAAAGGGATTGAACAATTACAGCCATAACACAGAGCAAAGGGGAGCTGGTGCTAACTGAAGTACTGATTCAGTGAGTTGCAAGCTATTCAGTTCATCTGGGGATTTTTGCTAGTTACTTCCAGGTTAGTTTTGTTAGAGGTGATTTTCTTTGCTATCACGGGACCTTTGGAGAATGTGGAGTTAATACAACTTGCAGGACAATGTTTCCAGCAAGACAGAGCGACAAGCCTGCTCTCTGCACCCGTGCATCAATTGCATATATGATTCTACACACACTTTAAGACAGGGCAGCCAGAATGAATATTGCATTTGTGGTTTTAAGAAATGGTTAAAGGTAGTAAATGATACTTCCAGAGAAAAAATACAGTAAAAATGTTTGGTTTTGATTAATTTTTTGGTTAGCATCACTACACTCTTTCCAATTCAATCATAAAATGAAAGTACTTTAAAAATTTATAGCTGATGCTTTTTAATTACCCACCACTTAATAGATACGTTTATGTTATCTCTTTTGGTTCCTAAAGCAAGACATAAAGCCCCCTTTCAGATACCTATTTTACAAATAAAGAAACTGAGATATGAGGGGTTGAGATGTGCGGATTCTCTTACCCTTTTGTCTACTGTAATTGCCCACGTTGAGGGACTTTGGCAGTGAGAGCCCAGGAAGATCATGGTCAGAAGTCATAATGCTGGGATTCAACTGGCACCCCTGGAGAGAAATTACAAGGCCTTTTGCATGTGGCCACTCAGCCCACTGGAGACCATTCCAGTCGCAACTCAGCCAATCTTGTCTTCCATGGTTTGTCTCTACAGTAGCGCAGTTGGCAGACGCACAGGAGTATTGGTTTCCCTGATTACAGGGACATTGGAGACCATGACCAATCAGTTTAGACCAAAATTCCAGCCATAATAGTTTTGGAAATTTGCACTGCTGTGGCAAATGTAGAAAAAGTCACAGTTGGAAACTGTAGCCATCACACATGCCTGTGTTTATTCTTGGAATCTGAATGGACTGATAGTTTTGACTCTGCAGTGATCATCGGGGCTGAGACAGGAATTTCAGCCTGCTGTAGAGGCAAGCCATTCTTTGGGGTCTAAACATCATAGCTCCTGTCTGATTAGGGTTATCTTTGACAGGTACTGAGGGGTCCCTAGTATTTTTAAGTAAAGTGATGGAGAAATATCTCTGTATTAACATGTAGCTGCCAAAGGCTCCTTTTTTTTTCCCTTAGAACTTTCTGGATTTTGTCAATGTCTTAACCTCTACTAAGAAGTTCTTATCATCTTGGAAAATGCTGTAGAATGTCAACTCAATCTGAGAAGTTTCATCACTGAGTGCTGTCAAGTTCAATGTAGTTCCTCTTGTCGGTGTCCCTGAATGGGGAGGGGGGAATGTGGGGGACATCAGGAGTAGTAAACAGACTGGAAGTCATTATTCCTGTCATAGATTTTAAATTTCAAAGTGGGAAAATGGCCTTGAATTTGGGTATAGCTGCAGATCTAACATAGTCAATGCTTTGTGGACAACTTTCGGTTACGCCACCTCTAGCCACGGCAATCTGGAATTCTGTGAAACAGCGATGGATCTAGAGTAAATACGTCCCTTCAGAGTCGACAAAGGTTCAGGAAAGGGGTCACATCAGTGGCTCAGGAACTACACAGGACTCTGCCATTTCTCTTTTCCTTAACTTGGTCTCAGATTTGAGCTGACATTCCCAGCCACATGGGGTCCTTGTGGCAGCTGTGAAGTCCAGATGTTTAGCTGCAGAAATGTGGCCCATATCTTGTTAATCTGAGAGACACATGAGTCGGGGACAGGGAACGTTGGCAGCTGACTTGTCACCCCTCATATTCCTCTGAGTTAGCCGTGAGTGGGCATGTTAGGAGCACCCTGTCTGTTTCCTTCACACGCAGAAAGCGTCAAGAGAGTAAAAGAGAAGTGAGTTGTGTCTTGAAACCTAGAAATTATTTCAAGTGGCTTACTAGGCATTTGCACTGGGATGATGGTCAATGCTGAAATGTATATGTGTATATATATGCACACACACACACACACACACACACACACACACACACACATATATATATATATATATAGTAAATTTTCCATTTTTTGCTGTATAAATGAAGAAAGGAAAATGTGGCTATTAAGTTTAAATATTTGGACTAATAATGACTTAAAAGATTTCTCTGTGAACTGAGTTAATGGCATGAAGTCTAGTGGAGGGAGAGAATCACAGCTGTAGAAGCCAGAGTCTCTGGAAAGTTTAGAGTGTTGTTGGCACTGAAGGTTTAATGGCCCCTTTGCCCTCCAGATTTCACGATCTAGACTTCATGTGCTGCTATGAAGAGAGCCTGGGCCCCTCATTTACGCAAATGTATTCAGATGCCTTTCTATGAAATATTTTTGAGAGCCTTATTTATTTGTGTATCTGAAATATTTTGCCTTTAAGCAGAGTTTTAGTGACAGACTTCTCAGCCAGGAGAAAAGTGACATGAAGTGTGGATTTAGAACTGGACTGCCCACTCGAAATACCACAATTGGAATTAGAAACTTATTTCTAAACCATTAGCATGACCTCGCGATCTCCCCTCCACTGGACAGTTCTAGCCTAGAAAGTTTCTTTGCTCCTGTAAATCTGTGGTCTTTGAAAAACTGTCTTCTTTTGCTACCCAGGAGTTTCAAAAAACAGCATTTTCTGTTCACTCCAAGAGACGATGGATAAGCAAGTCTACTCTCGGGTATACAGGCAGCAAGCAGTCTTTTCTTGTAGAAAGCCGGTGTTTGAATAGTGTGGTAAGAGCTCGTTTGTTCAGTTGACATTTATAAAGAGAACTAGCTGCTGTGAACCTTAGCTCTGCTCCTGTGTCTGAACCCAGAGCTGACTCGCTTTCTCTAAAGGCAGGAGGGGGTGGTAGCAGATCAGGACTGCTGGCTGTCCCGGCTCTGTTGTAACCACTCTGCCATCAGTAGTCTAAGAGCCATAGTTGGGGCTCCACAAATTTTATTGTCAAAAAATAAGTGCAGTGACAGTTTGTGTAAACTGTCTAGAATACTTAAATTCCTTTTTTTTTTTTTACATTTTAAAATTAACTTTTAGAGTTAACACACAAAATGGTGGCATCATTATAGCATCTCCATACATAAGTCATCATACCTCGTCTTATTCACTAACTTCCCACTGCTCTCCCCTACCCCACCCTTACTGATTCCCTTTCTCTACCCAAATAATCTCTTCTGTCTTCATGAGCTGCATTCAATTTCTCAACCCCATTCCCTTAATAGCCATGACTTTTCTTCTAGTTTCACAACACACTCGAGCACACACACACACACACAGAGAGAGAGAGAGAGAGAGAGAGAGAGAGAGAGAGAGAGAGAGAGAGAGGAGGAAGGAAGGGGATATTTAAATGTTTAAATTTAAATCATTCATATGAAGACTGTGATGTTCTTATTTCTGAGTTTGGCTTATTTTCACTTAGCATAATGATCTCTACTTCTATCCATATTCCTGCATTTTTCTTTACATTTGCTAATTCTGGAGATTATTTCTGGAGGCACTGGGGTCCCTTTCCAAAAGTCCTTTATATGCCTATGTCTTGAAGTATTTTGTGCAAGTTTTCTCTAACAGTTTCAGATCTTATAGTAAGATCTTTGGTCCACTTTGAATTGATTTTTATACAGAGTGAGAGATAGACACAAATTCTATTTTCCTAACACCATGTTTTGAAGAGACTTTCTGTTTTTGATATCTTCTTTAAAATTTAGGAGTCAGTGGCTGAGCTGGTTTGTACTGGGCCTGTGATTGCATTCTGTTGATCTACATGTCTAGGGCTGGTTTTTACCTTTGCCAGTGCCATGAAAGTTTTGGTTTTGTAATACAATTTGAAATAAGATACTGTTCTAAATCCAACCTCCCTCTTTCTATTCAGGATTATTTTGGCTATCTGGGGTCCTTTGTGCTTCCAAATGAATGTAAGATTATTTTTTTTCTAGTTCTGTGAAGAATGTAATTAGAATTTTAACAGGGATTGTCTTGAGTCTCTGGATTGCTTTAGATAATATAGCTATATTTACAGTATTAATTCTTTTAATCCATGCATATTGGAGGGCATTCCATATTCTAGTGCCTTCTTCAATTACTTTCTTCATTGTCTAGAAGTTTTCATTTGTAGAGGTCTTTTACCTCCTTAATTAAGTGAATGATACCCCCCTAATTCTCAGTGAGTTCATTATTGTTGTGTAGAAAGGTAGATGGGTTTTACATGTTTGATTTTTGTATGCTACTTTGATGAACGTGTATATCAGGTTCAAGTGTTTCCTGGTAGCCTTTAGTTTGTTTCTTTAAAGTAGAGGATCATGTTATCTGCAAATAAGGTTATTTTGACTTTTTCCTTTCTGATTTGCAGCCCTGTGGTAGTTTGAAAGAAAATGGCCCCCAAAGGGGGCACTGTTAGGAGGTATGGGCTTGTTGGAGGAAGTGTATCACTGTGGGGGCGGGCTTTGAGGTCTTTTTCCTCAAGCTTTACTCAGTATGACAATCGGTCAACTGCCTGTTGCTGGAGCTAAGAGTCATATCTTGACTCTTAGCTCCAGCATCACATCTGCCTGCACGCCACTGTGGTGATCCCCATCCTGATGATAATGGCCTGAACCTCTGAAACTATAAGTGAGTCACCTCAATTAAACGTTTTTATTTTAAAGAGTTGCCGTGGTCATGGTGTCTCCTCACAGTATTAGAAACCCTAACTAAGACGAGTCCTGTTCTTTCTCTTGTCTTCTTACTCTGAGATGTCAAGCTTTATATAGAATAGGAGCATCTTGTCTCATTCTTTATTGCAGTTTTCCCAAGTAGTATAGTGTTGGCTATATATACATTTATAATACAAAGCCCATGTATGTTGAGTTATGTTCCACTTGTCTCTCATTTTTTCAGGGCTTTTATGATGCAGGGATGCTGAACTTCAACAAAATCCTTTGCTTAATCTGTTGAGATAATCATGTGATTTCTAGCCTTAAGTCTTTTTATGTACTGTATTTCACTTATTGACTTGCATGTGTTGAACTAAACTTGTATTGTTTGGATAAAACCAACTCTGTGTTGTCTGATTTCAGTGTCCTTGAGTTTGATTCCTGTTTTACTGAGAATATTTCAACTGATGTTCATCAGAAAAACTGATCTATAATTTTCTTTTGCTGTTATAGCCTCCTTTGGCTAGAGTGACACTGGCTTCTTAGAGTGAGTCTGTGGACCCTCTTGGAGGGGTATTTTGTGGGACAGTTTGAGGAGTATTGGTGTTAGCTCTTTAGAGATATGGTAGAATTTGACAGTGAAACTGATGGGTCTGGTCTTGGGCTTTTCTTTGTTAGGAGATATTATCTGCTGCGGATTGAAATTGTTCATATCTTCTCAATTTAATTTCAGTAGATTGTATGCACATATCTGTTTCTTCTGTATATTCCAATCTGGGGAATATACATTTTCTAAACATTCCCTGGTATTCATCTAAATTTCATTGGAATCTGTAGTAATTTCCTCTATCATTTCTAATTTTACTAATTTGGGTCTTCTCTCTTTTTCTTTTGGTTAGCTTGGTTAGGGGATTGTTAATCTTGTTTATCTTTTCAAAGAAGAAACAGTTTTATGATTGACTGATTACATATTGTTCTTTTATGCTCCATTTCTTTAATTTATGACCTGATCTTTATTATTCTTGTTACTTAGTACTTTGGGCTTTGGCATATTCTCATTGTGTTAAGACCTTCAAGTGCATCATTAGGTCATTTATTTGAGATTGCTCTGATTTTTTAAATGTAAACATTTACGGCTATATATTTTCCTCTTAGCACTGCCATAGCTATATCCCAATGATCATATTAATTTGGTTCTAAAAATTTTAAATTTTCCTCCCTGATTTCTTCAGTAGCCTACTGATCATTCAAGAGTTTATTGCTAGCTTTCCAATTATTTCTGTAGTTTCTCTTGCTAATTATTTCTATGTTTATTTCACTGAGGTCTGATAAGATAAAATAAATTACTCCTTTTATATTTGTTAAATCTTGGTCTGTGATATAGAATGTAATGATTTGAATGAGAATGACCCTCATAGGCTCATATGTTTGAATGCTTGGTCCCCAGTTAGTGAATCTGTTTGAGAAGTATTAGGAGGTGTGGTCTTGATGGAGGAGGTGTAGCCTCATTGGAGAAGGTGTGTCACTAGGGGTGGGCACTGGGGTTTCAAAAGTCCATCCCAGGGCCAGTCTTTCTGTCTCTCTCTATTTGCCTTGGGCTTGTGAATCAGGATGGAAATGTTCTAGCATCATGCCTGCTTGCCTGCCCTCATGTTCCTCACCATGATGGCCATGGACTAACCCTCGGAAACTGCAAGCAAGCCCTCAATTAAATGTTTTCTTTTAAGAGTTGCCATGATTGTGGTGTCTCATCACAGCAAAAGAACAGTAACTAACACAGGAATCTATTTCGGGGTATTGTTCCATGGAGGTTTATTATGTATCTGTAGATTCATGATTTTTATCTATGGTGTAGTTTAACTGTGGAGTCTCTTTGCTGATTTTTACTTTGGATGACCAGCGTAAAATGGAGAGTGAAGTATTGAGGTCACCTCTTACGATTATATCAGGACCTGTCTGAGCTTTTACATGTATTATCATTTGTTTTGTGAAACTAGGATACCTAATACTTGGTTGTATTTCTTGATGAATTTGCCCTTTTGTTCATTTGTAATAACAGCCTTCATTTTTCCTCGATAATCTTGATTTGAAATATATTTTTTATATTAAATATCAGAATAGCTATATCACATAGACTTTAGTTTTAATTTTTTGTTTTTAATAGTATGACTTCAATCCTTTGATTCTTAGTCTGTAGGTATCTTTAATAGTAAGATATGTTTCCTGGCAAAACGCATAGTTGGATCTTGTTTATTAATCCAGCTGGCTAGTCTGTGCCTCTTTATTGGTGAGTTTAGGCCATTTACATTTAAGGTTATTATTGAGGTATGTTCACTAATTTCTACAATTTTGTTTGTTGTTTTCTGGTTGGTTGGTTATTTTCTCTTATTAATAGTACAAATTTGTTGTGTAGTGTGCTGGAAATGATGAACTCCTTCCTACGTTTTCTTTATTCATATTTTCCTCCCAACAATTTTATTCTTTTCTGTACTTTAATGGTTAAGACTGTCCTCTTTCCACCTCTGTACAGTGCTTCTTTATGCATCTTCTTCGGTGCTTGTTTGGTAGTCATGAACTGCATTAGTTTGTGTTTGTTTTGTTTTGGAATTTCCTAATTTCTCTGCCAATTTTAATTGATAGCTTTGCTAAGTCTGGTAATCTTGGTTGGCAGTTATTTATGTTCAGGGCCTGAAATACATTGTTCCATGCTTCCTGTTTTGGAAGTGTTGATGAATGATCAAATGATATTTTGAGGTACCTGTTTCTGTGAGTTGATCCTTTCTCCTTATAGCTTTTAATGTTGTTCCTTTGTTTTGTGTTTTTGACATCTTAACTATAAGACTTATATAAGCTATAAGTCTTATATAGTCTCTTACAGTATTTAGCATTTCTTCTCTAATAATGTCTATTTGGTGTTCTAAATGCATCTTGTATTTGGATGTCTGTTTCTTTTCTTTTCTTTTTTTAGATTTGGGAGATTATAGAGCACAAATTCTTTGAATAGATTCTCTATGTCTTGAGGCATAGAGTGTTCATCTCAGATCTTCCTTCTGCTCCATAAATCCACAGGCTTGATGTCTTCACTCGATCTAGTGACTAGACTTTGTGGTCCTGCTCATTTTACTGCTTTCAGCATTTGGAGACGGTGTCTTAGCAGCCTTTTCCTCTGTCCCTGATATTCTTTCCTTGCTTGGCCAAGTCTATTGATGATGCTTCCAGAGTGTTTTGATTTTGTTCATTGAACTATTCATTTACAACATTTCTGCTTGGTTTTCCTTCAAATACAATTTCCCTTGCTGGATTTTTCTTCCACATTGTTGACCTTATCATCCATGTTGCTGGCTTTCCTTTCTAAGGCCGGGATTGAATTCATCCGTTGGTTTGCATTCTCTCTGGGGTCCTTGAGCATTTTAACTAGTATACTTTTGAAAGTCTTCATATGGCATTTACCTCTTTTAGTAGTGTTGAATTCGTATTTTTATCTTTTGATGGATTTAAGTTGCTTTGCCTTTTTATCTTTCTATGTTGATATTTGAGCTTCCACTGGTTTGAATTTCTCTTTTGGCTTTATTTGGAAATCTTATGGAGCAGCCAAATCCTGAGGCCTCAGTCACCCATACCACCCAGAGAGAACATTAACTTCCACAACAGTAATACCATCAAACAACAAAAGACGTAGACATACACTTAAAATTTACCAAAGCTCACCAACAAAGCTCAGTGACCCTACACAGGAAATGCCAAAACCAATGCAGAATATGCTATGAAGTTAGAAATGATTTAGGATAAATATGTAAACAGTAGAAGAATGAGATGAAGGAAGGCGGCCGGGAGGGAAAGGAGACTGGAGAAGCCACACTAGTGAGTTAGAGAAAGAGGAGGAATGTGGCTAGAGTTTTCCTGCCTGGCCCACAGTCAGGATAAATCTCTTTCACCTGCCAGTCCCACAGCCGCTCAGACCCAACCAAGGAAACACAGAGACTTCTATTGCTTATAAACTGTATAGCCGTGGCAGGCTTCTTGCTAACTGTCCTTATATCTTAAGTTATCCATTTCCATAAATCTATATCTTGCCACATGGCTCGTGGCTTACCGGCATCTTTACATGCTGCTTGTCCTGGCGGTTGCTGGCTGGCAGGCTGGCAGGCAGTGACTCCTTCTGCCTTCCTGCTCTTTTAATTCTCTCTGTTAGTCCCGCCTACTTCCTGCCTAGCCACTGGCCAATCAGTGCTTTATTAGCAACACATTTGCCATACAGAACATCCCACAGCAGAGGAAGGAATGTAGAAGAATGTTAGAGAGGAGGTGAGAAACAGCATGAGATCAGACACAATTAAAGACAGTAAAAAGAGAAAATGAAAGCGTTCCCAACAACGAGGAAAAGTGAAAGCAAAATTGTGTAAATGTAAGGAGTAAAAATTAAAACAAATATTTAGAAAAATATCAGAATAAAGTAAGAACTTCACTCGCTACAAGTATGGTGGGATGGAGGAAGAACACATAGGGCAAAGAAAAGAAAAAAAGGAAACATTGTTCGATGATGAAATCAATACGTAAACAGACAAAACTAGGAAAAGGAATAAAACAACATAAAGTTGCTTTTAAATATGACAACATAAAAATTCTGCTAAAAGTATAATAAAAAAGGAAAAATGAAGCACATGACATAAGCAAAAGACAAAGAAAATAAGAGGAAGTGTTGTAGTTTCCTCTCCGAATCCTGCCAGTTCTATGCCCTGAGGGAGGGTGGGGGCAGGTGGGGTGGGGAGGTGTGTCCAGTGGCTTGTGTTCTTGTCTTACCTGAGCTGTACTGGGCAAGCGTCTGACGCACCAGAGCTGCCCTTACTTCAGCAGCTTCCCTTTTCATATCCAAGATCTCTGCTGGCAACACTTAGCCTTGGGATTTGTGAACTGGGAAGCCTCTTTCGCTCTCTAGAGACTTCCAAGATCACCCTCTCCCCACCTAGGAGAGCTACCGTTTTTTTCTGGGGATACCTCTCAAGTACATTGGAAGCATGAGAAGTAACCACAGCACTGAGGTCTGAGGAGGCAGAGGACCCCCTTCGTACTTTCAATATTTCCCAAGTATGAAGCACCCTGCTGGTGATGCACTTCGGAGAACGCAGACTCTAGAACAGTGAGCAGCAGATAGATAACCCACAGGCTGATGCACTTGCTGGTCTCACTCATCTCAGGGCTACCAAACTCCAGTGTTGTTCTCAGGTGATGAGATCTGTTCTCCATTACCAAAGGTGGACTTCTGCACTTCACTGCCTAACGTGAGCTTCCTACAGCCTGTACTTTTTGACTTGTCAGAGTTCAGTCCTCTTGCTGTCTACAGTTGCCTCCCGGGGCTGCCTATCATCTCAAAGCAAAGGCAGGTTAAATTCGGGCTCCCCAACTTACTGCTTTTCCTTAGTCTCAGCCACACTCCCACCCCCAGCTGCTCAATTTTTTTTGTTGTTGTTTTTTGTTTGTTTGTTTGTTTTTCAAGACAAGGTTTCTCTGTGTAGCCCTGGCTGTCCTGGAACACGCTCTGTAGACCAGGCTGGCCTTGAACTCAGAGATCTGCCTGCCTCTGCCTTCCAAATGCTGGGATTAAAGGAGTTGCCATCACTGCCTGGCTTCAGTTGCTCAGTTTTAAACAATAAGATCTCCTTTAAGATGTGGCCAGATTACTATCCTCTAAGTCAGTGGTGCTCAATTTATGGGTCAGGTCGACCCCTTTGGGGGTCAAATGATGCCTTCACAGGGGTCATCTAAGACCATCGAAAACATATACTTTATATTACAATTCATAGCAGTACCAAAATTACAGTTATGAAGTAGCAACAAAACTAATTTTATGGTTGAGGGGGCATCACCACAGCACGAGGAACTTTCTTAAAGGGTCGCAGCATTAGGAAGGTTGAGAACCTCTGCTGGAAGTCATACAGAGTGACAGAAAGGGATTCCTCTCCAATGTCCTTTGGAGGAACCACTAACTCATCAAAACCCCAACTAGAGTTGGGTGTATGGTTTGTCCTGGGCACAGGACCACTGGTCTCTTCACCAGCGCCTCCTAGCTGTCCATTTCAGATGGGGCTTCCTCTTCCTCACCCCCTGCTGGGGAGCTGGATGGCCGGAGCTCTGCTTCCTTTGCCTTCTTTCTGATGAGTCTTTATCTCAGCACCCTTCAACTGTCCTGTTACTACTTTTGTGAACTTCTGAAGCTCTCCTTCCTCTCCTCTGACTCTTGGGGAAGCAGCCCCTAGTCTACTATCTTACCTAGTCCTGTGTCCTGCAGCACTGTGAACCCAGTCCTGTGTCCTGCAGTACTGTGAACCCAGTCCTGTGTCCTACAGTACTGTGAACCCAGTCCTGTGTCCTACAGTACTGTGAACACAGTCCTGTGTCCTACAGCACTGTGAAGCCTTCGGGCTTCAGATTTTGATCAACAGTGCAATCAATATATTTGCTGAGACGAATGCTTCCTCCCTACAGCATTGCCCTTATATGCAGATAGCCAAATATTTTCAAGTTTGACTTTTTGGGAGTGTCTCTGCTCAGATAAATCCAAACTGTAAATTTTTCCACAGTGTCTGTCTTTGACAACCTACACATTATTTTGTTTTACATGTATTAGAATGTCAACCTCAGTACAGCAGGAATTCTAGAGGAACTTGTGCCTTGGAGAGCACACACCGACACCAGGCTGAGGTATCTGTGTTCTGGTTTTTGTCCATATTCCCATTGTTATATCAAAGCTTACACTACATGAAGCTGGCACCCAGACTAGTCACACCACCTACTCAAAGGTGTGTTCTAGCTAAGTGGGAACTCCTGAGCAGGGCATTATCTTACACTTTCATCATTTCCCCTGGTGATTCAGGAGTCATCCCAAAGGCCCAGCCCTGAGAATCTGTTCCTTCAGATCTACCAGTGACCTTGAAAGACTCTAATTCCCTGCTTTAAATACCAAGAATACCTGTTTCCTGTCCTAAATTCTGACTGCTGCCGTGGTGTATGTGATTTTTTGTAAATTTTGAAACCTTTTCTGGAAATCTCTCTCCCTAGTGAAACCAGCTTCATTTTTATGAATCCTAGGTGTACCTCTTTGCCATCGTTTCTGAAATGTCTTGAATGGAATGACATTGTCACACACTGAGAAATATTTATTTGGCCCTCATCTCTAATTCCTGGCAGAAACCTTCTAAAACTCTTGACATTTTCTGAATGATTGGAATGGAAAAAACCATTTTGTGTAGTTCATAAGATTCACAATACCCCCACTCAACCATACCTGTGTTTTTCTTAATGAGGTACCTCTTGGTAAACCCCTGGATAGCTTCTAGTGGGGGCTGGCCGACAGAGGAGCAAGCCATGTGATTATGGAACTTTTAACCCCATCCCTGACAAGTGTGCAGGGGTAGGGGGGTGGGGAGGATGGATGATTTGTTGACTGTGTGTCTATTCTACTGACTTTTCTTGGCATGTATCTTTAGTTTGTAAACACCCACTAAATGTGAGCAAACAAACGGTGTTTCTGAGTTGTCCGAGTCGTTTTAGGAAAAGCAGAGAGGCAGAAATAGAACATCCTGCGTGCAGCTATTTGGTCAGAAGTACAGGTAGGAGGCCTGGGCTTTGGAATTTGTCTCCACAGTGAGGCCATCTTTGGGGACTGTTCCTTTAGCATGTGTGATCTATCACTAACCCCAAATCAGTGGAAGCAGAGTTGAACTGAATTAAGTTGTAGAACTGCAGCCAATGTCAGAGAAGTGGTTGATGTGGGTACCTACCTCCCGTTAAACATTTGATGCCAGAAATACTCTGTAAGTAGAAACAGATCAAAGTGGACAGCTATCCACCTCATTTCATGGATGGAGAACTCTTCACCAATACCCCTTGAGATTCAGGACCCTTTGGAGCCTGTGGGCACCATGGTTGGATGAAATAGGAACCAGGGTACTGAATACTAAGGTCATAGGATGTAAAGACAAGGATAAAACTGGAGGGAACTGGACTCCACTTAAAGGAACTACAGCTACTCTTCCGTAACGCGCCCAACGCGGTATGGGATGTAATTACCTAGCAAGCTGCAAAGCCCTGGCCGTGTTTGTAAAATCCATCAAAGAAGCGGTTCATCACCTGGTCGTTGTGTGTTCAGTCTCTGTGCATTCCGACCAGGCTCACAGACCTTTTCCCTTCCCTTTGATCTGCCTAACTTTCCCCCAAATGCTGTCTTGGCCCTCCTTACTCAACCTTGGCCAGAAGGATTCCAGCCTCAAAGGGTAAGTGGCATTGCAAGTAGCTTTTGCTTTTTAATTGTGATTCAGTGAGATGCCAACCAGAAGGTTTTTTTTTCTTTAAAAAAAAAAGAAAAGAAAAAAAAACCCACATGACAAAGCACAAAGCTTTATGATTAATTACCTTGAGTTCAGATATAATTTAAACATATTGACTTGTCTGAAGTAAGAGCCAGACGCAGGAGCTGGGGAGACGGGAAGTACCTGGAGAGATTGCTGAAACAGGCTGGAAGGGAAGTTAAAGGGGCGGGGGGAGGCTTCGGACATCATCATTTAACTGCTCTCTAGAGCTAGGCAGAAAATGGCCACAACTGCTGATGGTCAGTGGAATCAAAGAGATAAATTATGGCTGAGTCCTGACTCTGAAATGAATGGAAAGTTAGTCAATAGTTCAACTTCGCATGATCCTAAAATATTACTTCTGAAACTATCCATTACAAATGATTTTTTTTCTTCATATACATGATCTATGCAGAGATTTTGTCTGGGGGCCTGGAGCTGCTGTCACTAATCCCCAGTCTGAACTGATGAGATTGCAGTCTCCCTGCTCTGAGGTGGCTTCCTGGCTGCGGGGAGGCCCTGCGGATTCCTCGGCATGAGTGAAGCCTTGAAAGCAGCGTGCTGACCCTTGAGCTGGGGAGCCAGGCTGCTCCAGGGACTTTCTGTCGTGGGACTGGGTAGAAGAATGAAACTGATTTCTTTTCAGCAAACTGGGACCAGATGCGGGTTCTCTGTGTAGAAAGTCTAAAAGTCCAACCAGCTGCTTTCAGTTTTTGATAATGGATTATGGTGTTGAGGGCCTGCGTCCACTTTGATGCTTGTGCATAAGAAAGCAAAATGTGAGCATTTGGGATAACCCCACGATTTTAACCACCGTGTGTGTGTGTGTGTGTGTGTGTGTGTGTGTGTGTGTGTGTGTGATTCAGTGACCCCTTGAAGCCTGGCGGAACCATTCCATGCTATCTGGGTGACAGTAATGCCATCCACCAAGGCCTGCTCACAGTTTCTATTCATCCTGTAAACTCACCCCATAGTCTTTGCGGAGGTTCTTCAAGTCAGCACAGAGCGCTGAATTTCTGAGAGCTTGGGATCCGGCCTGCTGCTCTGCTCCTTCACCCTGAGGCTCCTTGGAGCCCGAAGCTGTGCAAGAATTTCACACATCTAGCGAGAGCAGCTTTTCAAATAAATTCTCTTTGCCAAATCTGATATAGACACGCCAGCTCCAGGATTCGAGGAGAGGGCATGTTCACAGGTAAATTCACCTTTACTGAGTGGAGTGGCAAGAGAGGTGGGGGTGGGGGGGGAGTGGGGAAGGAGCAGGAGGCAGGCACACTGTTCCTGTCATCTTCTGGTCAGGGCTCAGGGTAGGTATGCACGTCACGTGGTCCTCTAACTTGTCCAAGAGCTTCCCCAATAGCATAGTAACTCAGAGAGGACTCCAAGAACTGCTCACACAGTGGAAAATAGAAAAATAAGGTTTGACCAGGTGATTTGATCAAAGTTTAGTAAAAAGAACCATATCAATTAGGGTCTTCAAGGGAAACAGAACCAGTATGGTGGGTGGGGAGGGAGGTCCGCTTCTAGTCCCCTCCTCCCTAGGGACTGTAGTCTTCTCTCATCAGGAAACACAATCTACTTTACTCAAAGGCGAATCATGTAAGTGTTAACCTCAGCTAAAACGTCTCTGCACAGCAACTTCTAGACTGATGTTGTTCAATGAAATACCCAGGTGTTGTGGCCTAGACCATCAGACGCAGAAAGTTCTCACCAGAAGAGGTTAGTGTTCACGTATTGGTTTGTTTGTTTGCTTGTTTTTCTTGAAAGGGAAAAAGAACTGGGTTCAGAGGAAGAAGCTTCTGTGTTAGAGGAGATAATGACTAACCAGTCACCACACACTTCCATATGCACACTGCGTGTGTGTGTGTGTGTGTGTGTGTGTGTGTGTGTATGTGTGTGTGTGTTTGTGTGTGTGTGTGTGTGTGTGTGTGTGTGTGTGTGCGCAGAGGCCTGTGTGCCCCATGCACATCCATGTAGAAGGAATAACGAGCCTTAGGTCAAGGAGATATCAGTAAAGAAATGAGAGAGATGCAGTTTCCCAAGTCCCAAATGTTTCCTGTCTGGATTTAAAAAATGAAAACCGCGGTCCTGGAAATGCTCTGAAACCATCCGTTCTTCCTGTTGGAATGTCCTAAGGTGAAAGTCTCCTTTCTTTATATGAACATTGAAGCTCAAATGTCAAGATGTTCAGGCAAGAAATCTTTGCATGGGACATTCCCCTCTGCTTACAGAGTGCTTGAGGATGATGGATCAGCACAGGGAGTGTTCTCTTCAAAGATGCCTGCTAGCCTGTGTGTTTGCAAAGGGCAGCATTGACCTGGATCCCAATCCCAACATTTTACAAGGAAGAAACCTGTCATCTGAGAAATGATCAAGCTTGTATTTTTGGAGACATATGTTTTTTTGGAGAAATTTAGTTTACTTTGAAGTAAAATTTAAGTTAACAAACACAAAGCATTTTACTTTTTCCTACCACCTAGAAAAAAGCTGAGTAAATGTTGGTGTTAATCAATTCCTCATCACTGTGACAATAATACCTGGGAAAATCAACTGAAAGGAAGATTTAATTTGATCCATGGGGATCAGCCCATAGTCATTGGCTCCAATATAGTGAGGTAGAGGGAGCATGATGGTAAGAAGCACATAGTGGGCACATTTGCTTGGCTCATTGTGGGCATCGGGGTGAGGAGGAGATGAGGAGAAGGGAGGAGAAGGAAGAGGTGGGGAGGAGAGAGGGAAAAAGAGAAGAAAGGGGAAGAGGAGAGAAGGCAAAGGAAAGCAGAGCAGTGGAATGGATCCAGGGAAAAGATCTCCTCATCCTGAGCAAAACGTCCTGACCCACTGCCTCTGGCTAGATACAACCTCCTTGTGGTGGTTTAGTGAGAGCTATCCCCCACATCTAAACACTTGGTCCCTGTAGATGTAACCTACCGCCTTATTAAATAAGAAACACAGAGCCAATGTAAAGGTGAAAGCCCAAGAGGTCAGAGCCAGAAGCTTACCCGCTTTCCGCTAGCTAGCTTCTTCCGCCAAGAGAGCTCTCCGCAAAAGGGGAGTTTCTTCCTGTGCGGTGGATTTATAAAGAGTTCTGGTTCTTCCTTCTCATTGGTTAAAAACTAACTACGTGGCTGTCTCGTCACAGTCTCTCTGTCCAGACCTCCCAAGTTTTCTATGGTTGGTATTGAGATCAAGGGCGTGTGTCTCCAATGCTAGCTGTATCCTTGAACACACAGAGATCCACCTAGCTCTGCTTACCAAGTGCTGGGATTAAAGGCGTGCACCACCACCGCCCTGGCTTTCGCTATGGCTTGCTAATAGCTCTGACCCCTAAGCAACTTTATTTATTAACATACAAATAAAATCACATTTCAGTACAAATAGAATACCACTATAGGTCCCCAGTTGGCAGTTGTTGTTTGGGGAGGTTATGGAACCTTTAGGAGGTGGAATCTTGTTGGAGGAAGTACTTAGTTGCGGATGGACTTTGAGGGTTTGTAGCATCACCCCACTTCCTGTTCTCTCTCTCTTCTTCCTGTGTGTGGGTGAACATGTGACCAGTCAGCTTCCTGCCCCTCTTGTCATGCTTCTCCTGACTGTGGCTGTGCTTTCACCGCCATGATGGACTCCATCCCTCTGGAAGCACAAACCAAAATAAGTTCTTCCTTAAGGTGCCTTTGTCAGGGTATTTCATCATAGCAGCAGGAACAAAACTAACACATTCGTCTTAAAGTTCTAGTCAAGTATGAACTCATCCAAGGATTAGTCTATTATTGGTCATGTCCATGTCTTGGTGATCCAGTCATCTCTCTGGACCCATCATCTAGACCATCACATTGAGAATCAAGCTTTGCCATGAGTCTTTGGAGAATAACTTTATGTTTCAACTGTAACAGTTAGGGATGTTAGAAGAAGGTGAAGAAGGAGAAGGAGGAGGAGGAGAAGGAGGAGAAGGAGGAGAAGGAGGAGAGGGAGAGGGAGAGGGAGAGGGAGAAGGAGAAGAAGGAGGAGGAGAGGAGGAGGAGGAGGAGGAGGAGGAGGAGAAGAAGAAGAAGAAGAA
>CABHPP010146613.1:0-17459 GCA_902168425.1 Peromyscus attwateri | reverse complement strand
AAAAAAAAAAAAAAAAAAAAAAAAAAAAAAAAAAAAAAGATTTAGACTGCTTGACTCTGTCTCTCTCTGTCTCTGTCTCTGTCTCTGTCTCTGTCTCTCTCTCTCTCTCTCTCTCTCTCTGTGTGTGTGTGCTGCATTATATACACACACTCATACCTGCTGAGGGGCCAGAGGAGCACACCAGGGGTCCTCCTCTATCATATCTGGTGTATTCCCTTGAGACACAATCTTTTACTGAAACTGAGCTAGGCTGGCAGCCAGTAAGTCTCAGTAATATACCTGTCTCTGCCCCACACAGTGCTGGGCTACTTTTGGATGTGGGTGCTGGGGATTTGAACACAGTACTCATGCTTACATGCCAAGGGTTCTACCCACTTACACTGCTCTTCTGTAAAACCAGCCTCTGAATCCTTTTTATTTGTCCAAAGATAAGACATATGTTGATGGGCCTATGACCAACTCCCAAAGAAGTGACCCTTCCCAAATCTGGTTGCAATTAAGCCATGACCTTGGCCATTTCCTTGAGATTTCTTCAGGCAGTAGAATTAAAGCTTGTAAAGCTCCTTTCTGGACCCAACACTGAGCCTGTTCTCTATGCCTTGACTGCCATCCCTGCTCTTTGGATAGCTGTAGGATCCCATAGTCTTACTGATGTGTCAGTCCACCGAGGGAGCATCTTAAGTGGGATATCACTCCGGTTCCTTTCCTCCAGGGTATACAAAGTAAAGCCTGTAGCTTCTACCAGGCCACTGGCTAGTTTTCCCTGGGGTGGACATGCCACACTCAGCAATCCGAAGTCCATAATACCCAGCTAAGTTTGAATTTTAGATGGACTCAGTTTCTTAGAGGATGTTTTACACAATGTTTGAGATATGCTTACAGTGATGAAGTCTTTGTTGCTTATTTGGCATTTAAGTATAAAATCTGTATTTTTTCTGGCCATGCATTCTTGAGGAGTCTCATTTTTGTGTGTACTCCCGGGCTACATGGGTTGGAAATCTCATTTTTTTTTTCGTGAGTTTGTCTCCCACGTCTTTTCCCTTGAAAATAATTTCTGCTTCCTACTATTCCACAGACATGCCCTGAGTCCCGGCTGCTTCCGCATCTCCGCTCCGTGTTTGCGATTCCCAGCTGCCGTTTTGGCTTTGCCTCTGCTGGTGTGATAGTCTCAGTCTGCCACGGCCTCACAAAGGTGCATGGTTTGAACACTCAGCCCTAGCTTGTGGCACTGTAGAACCTTTATGAGCTGGGGCCTGGCTCCGAGAAGTAGGTCGTTGAGGGTGAGTCTTTGAAAATGATACCTGCCGTTGACACTAGTCCCATGCTCTCTACTTCCTGGTCTCCGACCACGTGACACTCCTCTACTGCATGCTTTTGCTGTTTTGAACTCACCACCCTTCTCCTGGAGTAGACTACACCACTCCTGGAACTCTGACCCCACACAAACCTTTCTTGTCATGAGCTGTTTCTGTCAGGTGCTTGGTGACAGCAATGCAGAGGTAATAACAGAGCCAGGATATTGAAACTCCTGTATTTCCTTCTTTATTTTCTCCTGAATGTTGTGAGGATGGTGGAATGCTATGGATTCCATGTTGTGAACAGGACGGTGCATGTCAATGTATCCAGGAGCCAGCAGCCGATACTAATGTTTGAAACCGGACTAGTGGCATGATAGGAAGGTCTTTGGCAAAGAGCAGAATGTAAGCTGTTAAAGACATTTTCCCAAAACTTTACAAGTCACTACCCTAGCCAAACAAGGCACGTCTGCTCAGCTAATGTGCTATCATCTTGCATCTTTTAGTTGATGGCACAATTCGCTTCAACCTCTTCCTTGGAGCACTTGGGTCTTACAAATCATTGAAAAAAAAAGTTGGAGAAAATGGTGTATGCCTCCCTTGAAAAGTATACTTGCAACATTCATTCATTAGACCCAAGTTTCTACAAGGGAGGAGACACATCTCTCATAGTCATTGCTTTAACCATACAGTCCAACATACAGAAGACTCTCAATAAGTATTTGTTGAATGAATAAGAGAAGAATGAATTCTTAGTCATTTTCTAAACACACTCTCTCATTCATCATGAGACAACAGTATTCTAACGATAAATTTGGATGAAAACCAAACTGTATGAGAATAGGAAAGATTCTAATAGTTGAAAATTAATTTAATGTACATAAGATACTTAAACTTTGAACCCATGCCTTTCTAACTGAGTCTGGCCTTGGGGTATGTTTTCTTTGGCCATTGGAGTGTTTTAGGAAAATGTGAACTTCATGCTTGGACAGGCAATGAGTTGATAGGTCAGCAGTGTTTCTGGTACTCCCAGATGTCTCATCTTCTCTCCCTCGCAGCCCTCACCTTGTCTCTGAAGACACTGGAGTTTCAGCCTGCTAGAGACAGACCCATTGGCATTAAACATTACGTTGTACTCTAATGCAGTTTCAGTTGTGTGATGGTGGGTCTCAGTTAACAGCCTGACTGAATTTAGAATCGTCTGGGCATTGCCAGTGAGAATTAGCCAAGTGTGTGTAGGGGGAAGCAATCTACTCTCACTGTAGACAACATCATGGAGGTGGTGGCCTAGATCTAAAAAGGTCCAAGGAAGAAGCAGCATACGTGAGTCAAACTGTCAACTTAGTTAGGTTTACAATCACCATGGAAACACTCCTCTGAGGGTGGCTATGAGGATATTTTCAGGAAAGTTTAACTGAAGGGAGAAAACCCACCATGAATGTGGACTGCACCATGGAGGACAAGCAGAGCTGAGCACAGGAATTCTTCTCCCTGCTTCCTGACTGCAGACGTAATGATCAGCAGCTTCCTTGTCTTCCCCACCGTTCTGTATCCTCAAACTGTGAACCAAACAACTCCATCCCTTCCTTAAACGTCTTTTATCAAAGAAACGAGGAAAGTCACTAGCAGAGCAATTCTGCCTTCATTTCCTTCCGAGTGTGTTTGCCATCGCCGCTGCGCTTCCCCGTTGATGTCCAACTTCAGTCTCTTCTGGTGTGGACTCAGTGCTGGACTGTCCAGGCTTGCAACACCTGAATGGGACTGCCGAGCTGGCCACAGACTTGCCCTGAGCTCTTTCCCTTGCTGCTCTGCTTCTCCAGCATGCAGGTCACTGCTGTCGACTCCCAAATCCCCATCCTGTTAACCAGTCCAGTCTCAGTGCCTCGGTCTCCCCACCCCACCCCTGCCTGGTTCTCTGGAGCAGGGCATCTTCAACTTCTCTCATTTGTGCGCTTTTTGATTGTGTGTGTGTGTGTGAGTGTGAATGTGTGCATCATGTATGAGCGCCTGTGTGTGGCTTCACCTGCACATGTGTGCACATGCCTACCAAAGCCAGAGGTTGGTATCTCTTTTCTATTGCTCTCCACCTGGAGCTCACTCATTGACTGGAATGGCTGGCCAATGAGCTTCAGTGACCCCCCCCATCTCTAGCCCCGCTTCCACCATGCCTAGCTTTTATGTGGGTGTGGAGATTTGAACTCTGGGCCTCGTACTCACACAGCAGGCACTTTCCCAACTGAGTCCTTCCCCAGACTGCCATGACTTTTTTTTAGCTCAGGAAATGTTTAAACAACCCTGGATACTAAGGGTACATGCAAGAAGTATTCAGTCAAACATTACTGATAATAGATCATAAGGAAATTTATTGTAAAACAATGCTTTGGTGTGTAGCATTTATTAAAGATAAAAGCAAATTGCATACTAATGAGATACATGTGTTCCTCATTTTTATATAAAGAATTAAATCTTTTCTGAATATCTGGTATTGCAGGCAAAAGTATGTTCAAGGACATTTCAGAAGTTATTGGGAATTCTGTCCTAATCCCAAGCCAAAATTCATTTAATGATTTTTTAAAATGAAATTCAGCAAGTCAAATAACAATTTTAAAACCCAACATTTTAACATAATACAATCCAAAGATATGCTAATTCAATACATGCTGATAAATGATGTTATGGAAACATTAGAAGTCCTTTTAAAAAAATAGTTTAACCATCGTGTTTCCCTAAGAGTGGTTCATAAGATATAATAGACTTGAATCTAAGTTTTTTGGTACAGTGCTTACTGGCTTTGTGGATATGCCAATGTGCTCCATATGAAAGGCCCGTGTTACATGCTCAGAACCAAGGCTGCAGTGAGGTTGTATCATGGAACACAGGTGAGTGCTGCCAGAAATAGCTTGAATTCATTTCATGTTTGATTTTGAATTAATTTTTGATCATTGTGCATTCAAAACCTTTTACTGTTGCCAATTTATTCATACCCTCTTTTAGTTACATGACTCATCTCAGGCTGTGACCTAATGTTTAAGAAGCTGGGCCATAGAAAACTCTGCCTAATACAAACCCCACACTTCCCATTTCCTAACTACAAATTTGGGGAAGTTATTAACTTCTCTAAGTCTTAGGATTCTCATTTGCCCAAAACAAAGCCGATAATAGTTCTTACTTCACAGAGGACCACATGATACAATTACATAGCCTGCCTAAGGTATACCTCTTGTGTAGTAAATCTTCTACAAATGTTAAATGTTTTAAAAAAGAGAACAATTAATTTTAAAAAATTAGAATTCAATTCTTGGACAATTTCACACATGTATATAATGTAGTTTGATCACACTCACCCGCATTCCTTGTCTCATTGCCTCCCTCACTTCTCTGAACCCTTCCCTCTTCCCAACAAACCCTACTCTACTTTCCTTAATTTTGTGTGTATATCATGAGAGCTTAATCAGGGTTGCTTGCATGAACAACGTGGGGTTGTTTACTGAAGCATGGACAACTGACTGGTGGCTACAGCACTGAAGAAAAATTACTTTCCCTCTCCCAGAAACCACTAACTGTCAATAACTCTGGAGCTGGGGGTGGGATCCATTATAGAATGTGACGGGCCCCATTTGTGTAGGTCCTGTGCAGGTGAGCATAGTTGCTGTGTGTTTACAAGGGCAATGGTCATGCCATGTCTTAAGACAGCATTTCCCAGCTCTCTTCCATATCCTCCAGCTCATACATTCTTCCCGCCCTCTCTTCCATGATGTTCTCTAAACCTTGGAGAGGGTGATATAGGTAGGTGTTCCTTTTAGGGCTGAACACACACGGCTCATTCATTCTTAGCACTTTGACTTGCTATGAATCTCTGCATTAATCACTGTCCACTGCCAAGAGAATTGTCTCTGGTCAAGGATAACAGCAGCACTGATCTATGGGTCTAAGCAGAACTATTGAGAAGCTTGACAACATGTCCATTTGCCAAAATGATAGTAGGGTTTCTCCCTCGTGCTGACTTATAAAAGTCCAGCTCAAATGCCGTCTTCTCCACACAGCTGTCCAAAGTTCTGCTGTTTTTCATTTCTCATAGAACTCACCTCATCCTTTGATAATCACCCTTCTGTCTACCAACACAGATGCCTGCACAAACGCAGAGGGAAGCAGGTAAAGCAGGTAAGTAAATTCTAAATACTATACTCATGTTAAATTGACATGTGAACAAATCATATTGTCTGTGTCTCCAGATTTTGAATGGGGCTGTAACCATGGGATTGTCATGTACTGTGACATGTAAGAGGGTATTTTTATGGCTCATCTGATGTCCCCTGTCTTTCACACAGCGGGTGTCTAGAGGATGTTTGTTGAGTTACACAGAACATATTACTATTTAGTGCAAGTCACTTGTTTGTTCATTCGTTTGGTTGGTTGGTTGTTGGAGAGGTTGGTATGCATCATCTGTCCTCATATTTGCTTTGGGCTCAAATTCTATAGTTCTTCAAACTTGGAGGAAGCACAATGTAGACTTTGATACAATGATGCATCAAGTTGGGTTGACGGTCTTCCTGTTCTCGTAGGAGCTTTGTGTGTCTTGAGGCACCAAAGAGCACTTGCAATTTTAGAAGACACCAAGTTGAATCATGATGATCTCATGCTCTTTCTCCTTCTATCCCAGTGTGTGGGTGTGTGCCTGTGTGTGACTGTATGTGTGTGTGTGTGTGTGTGTGTTTGTGTGTATGTACATTAATGTGTGTATTCATGAGTGTGCATGTGCACGCCTGTGTGTGTGTGTGTGTGTGTGTGTGTGTGTGTGTGTGTATTTACTGTTCATGTTGTCCTGCTTGCTAAGGTATTTACATGGACATGGGAGTGTGGCTGGTGTGGAAACATCAGCTCTTTGTTGCAGATATTTCACTTTAGATCTCAGTTTATGAGGCTGTGGTCAGTTGCCATAGAGACAGTCATGACATCACAAGTGAAGCGCAAAGCCCTCAGGTGGGTAATCAACTGAATGAGCATATAGAATTCTAACCACAAAGTGACGATGATCATGCAAATGTTCTGGAAAGCAAAGCTCCAGGAAAAACACACAGCAGCAAGACACTGGCACACCAGCTTCCACTGAGCGCTCGGTGTGCTCATTCTCCAGACCTTCACCAGAGATCTGTGTCTTGCTAACAGCACGGGGGAGGCAGACGAGGAAACCACCACAAAATCATCTTCTTGAGAAGCAGAATCTAAACCCTGTGTTTTTAAAAGATCTGATTTGTGAAGTTAGAGAACAGCTACGTCTTGAGTTGTTAAATTTTAACGCCCGGTTTTGTTTGTCCTCTTCATCTCCCCGTAGCATCTTAAAACACTGCCTCTCAAGCAAAGACACACACGAGTCACCTGGGGACGACACTACAGGCGCCGAGTGTGGCCTCCGAGGGCTCGGCGCCCCAGAGACAACATGCTGCAGGGCCTTAGACCACACTGAGATGCTGGGGGAGGGGGGGTGCCTTGAAGTCTGAATCCAAACATTAAGTCAAAATTGGGGTGCAGTGGGTGAAGAGGTATAGAAATACTTACCTTCTGACAATACCATGTTTCTCAAGGTCTAAGACGTGTGTTTCTTTATATTTTAGTATTTCTGACCTTGGTCTGTGGCAATCACGTTAAATACGTCCACTTTCTTGCCCCAAATAGAAGGCGATCTGTGACTCACGGCTGTTACCTGAATTTTCATGAAATGAGCGTCTTTCTGCACTGTCACTGCAGCGTCCTCTCGGTGGTCTGTGTTGGTGAGATCACATGGGGATCAAAGCTGAAGTCATACTTGTTCATTTGGTTCCACACTGAATTCATCTGGGGAACTTTTGAGGATCTCCATGTCTAGGACTCACATCCAGAGATCTTGACACAATTTTTCTCCTCAAACGATTTTCACGTGCTGAAAAGCTCAGGAAGCAGTGGGTGCCGGAACACCTTCCCAATATCCTGCCATCCTAGATGCTGACCGAGGACGTCACTGTGTGCGAATCAGGCAACATAATGCAGAAGCTGCCACTTGACTCCGAAGGTATTGTAGACTCGTCACAGCTAAGAGGGACGGGACGGCCAGGTGCTGTGAAGCCGGAGTAAGTGTTTCCCTTGGGCTGTGATCCTTACCCAGTAAAGCGCTTCCTGACTATGTCTCCCCCAGGGGTACCGTTTCTAGTGAAACAGCAAAAGAATGAGTTCACCCAAGTCAAAAAGTTCTGGCTTGAAGGTCTGGAAATTAGCTCAGAAGTAGAGAGAGTGCTTGCCTAGCTTGTGCAGGCTTGCCTAGCAGTCCTGCGTTCATTCTGTAGCATAAATAAGCAAGTAAAGATCAATAAATTCTGGTTTTCTTCTGTGTGCCCCCAAATGATATGAGTCAGCTCTCAGGAGACAGGAAGCAATGTCATGTGCTTAGGTTATAAGTGCACATGTCATTTTTGGTACTAAAAATGTGGCTGTGTTTGGCTGAGAGTGAGCCCAAAAGCTTATTTTCTTTCTAATGTGAAAAAATCTTGAACTCGTATGCAAGCTGTTACACTGAATTAGAATGTGACTGACTACAGAGTACTTCTGTATGATTTGTCAATAGAACAAAGCTATTATTTTTTGTTACATCAATGGTGTGTCATTGGAATCCTTGGATTTTAGACTTGAGAACAAAAGTAGGAGTGTATGCATGCAATGACCTTGCTGGGAAGCGGGACTAAAACAGTCATGGCACCTCAAGGCAGCTCCTCTGGGTGTCATGCCATCCCTCTTTATCAGAGACAAACAGCGGAGCTCTGAGGATCCATTCACATTTTCTACAAAACCCTCTAAAGAAAGCCACTCGGAAAGTGTGTCAGCTGAGATATACCAACACAGAGATTCTGGGAACCTCTCTGTGGCAAAACTAAATCAGTGCTTTCCTGACGATGTTCCTAGGAAGCCTAAGATTTAGAGACCCCAGTGACCCAGGAACTGTCCATGTAGCAGAGAGAGAAGAGGGGAGTTGCAGGTACAGAGAGGCTCTTGCTTGCCAACACTGGCTCTCAACCCCAGCAGTGAGACAGTAGCCAGTCGCTAAGAGCTCTGAGTTTCTTTTCCCAACATCCGGGGTAACTGGGGTCTGGCACCTCTCAACAACATGATATTTGGAGTATGACTGTTAAACTTGTTGACTATAAGGGGGGACTTAGAACACTTACCTAAATGGTTAATGGTTTTGAAAACCCCTTAGATGTTATGGAGCTGAAAGGTAGGTATTTGAGCATATTGGGAGCAGAGTGCATTTTGCAAATACTTCCTACATAGACTCCTGTCCAATAAAACAGGCAGACCTGCTGAGGAGCACAGCTCTGCTGTGCTTTCCCCTTGTTCTCCACTGCCTGTGTTCCAGATAGAGACGGGGGCCTCGGAGCAACACGGATCTTTGATTCCTTCTGGCTTGATTCCCGAGGCTTTCTGCATGCCACCCCCTCTGAGTGTGTGTGTGTGTGTGTGTGTGTGTGTGTGTGTGTGTGTGTGCATTTGTATACATGAGTATATACTTGATTATAATGCCTTATTGTTTACGTCTTTCTACTAATAACATTAAGAATAATTGAATATTCTAATTCATATTTTTACTCACTGTTCAAAAGTCCTTTGTAACAGTTTTTAAAAACAGTTTTCTAACCTTATAATCAAATCAAGTTCCACAAATTGTCTCTCCCTAGACTTTGGGATTGTAAAACAGTCCTCTCTCTTTTGGCTGTCTTCTGTGATCGGAGCCTGTTTGAATTTTGCAGCCATTGGTCAACAGAAACCACCCTGTTTTCAGGGTTATTTTTTCTTTTCATTTCCAGAGTCTCCATTTTTTTAATTGGTTATTTTAAATGTTTGTTCTCTGCTCATATTTCTTTTCTATGTCTAAGTTGTTTAAATATTTTATTTAATTTTTATTAATATTAAAAAATTAATATTAAAAAATATTCATTTCAGCTATTTTATATTCAGAGTCTAGGGATACCTTCACTGACAGTTCCCAGAAGCCTCAGTGCTCACTCCTTCTTGTGTTCCCTTCATGGGCTTGCTTCCTTTAGTAATGTAGCTATTTTTAATCAAGAGTTCCTATTTCACTGAAGTAAACCCAAATAGAAGGTGTGTTCCTCTAAGAAAACGGTGTTTCCTCCACAGGGATCCAGAGGGCCAGGTGCGCAGCGTTCTAATTTACTCCCTCAGTTTGGAGCGTCTCTTCTGTGGAATAGAATGCATTTGGGCCGAGCTGTGCTTCTTGAAACTGGAATGGCCATTGAGAAATGTAACTTTCACTGTGGCTGTTTTCTCTAGCCAGTCATCTCCGTGAGATCTGGCCACTTTGTGTCTTCCCATCTCATGTGTGTCCACCTAAGTCTCCTGTTCTCCCACGTGTCTATTCGTCTCTGAGTCTTACTTCAAACAGCATTTGCTGCAGGTAGTCACAGCTTCCCCATGAGCTCAACACCCTGGGTTCAGCTCAGCAGGCAGCTTTCCACCCACGGGATGCAGTTCCAGCTGTGCATGAGAAAAATGTCGTCATTGATTCTGTGCTGGGGGCTCTGTAGCGGGATGCAAGTGCCTGACCTGCCACACTGCTGGAGGAGAGCCCCCTGCCTAAGTCTATGACCTCATCTCCCCAGTCTTACCTTCCTCACTCTGCTCAGCCACACTGAGATGCTTTGGAGAATTCACTGCCATTAAAACTCACAGCTGCGGGGGTGGGGGGGGGGGGGGGGGGGGGAGGAGGCAGGAGGGGGATCTGTGGATAGTATATGGAGTGAGTAGAAAATTTCTTAATAAAGAAAAATGAAAGAAAAAAACCTCACAGCTGCCTCAGTCTGCTCTCCTGCTGCTTTCCTTAAAGGGTCCTTCCTCCTGCTTGTCACCTGGTCTCACTTCAACACCAGGCAGCACCGGGGTCAGACGCCCCCACCTCACTTCCCTGGACCACTCCTTTTTCTTGTTGTTTTGCTTTGGTTTCTCCATAAATCCCTGCCTGGGCTGTCCTGGAACTGGCTCCATGGACCAGGGTGGCCTCGAACTCACAGAGATCTGCCTGTCTCTGTCTCCCTCTCCCGAGTGCTGGGATTAAGGGCATGCCTAGATCACTCTTAACCATGTTCTTAGCTTAGTTTACTAGGTCTATGCTCAGAACTTCCGAGGATACAAAGTTACTTAGCTTGTTGATTTATTTATGTTTTATTTTCTCCAGTGTTATCTAGTTAAATGAACAGATCTTGTTTTGAAAAACTGCTCAGTACATGTAGACATTCTAAAGGGAAACATTTGTTGACTGGTTGGGTGATGTCTCTGCTCTCTTATCTCCTTTCTGCTGAGACTCCTTTGTCTAGCCTAGGCTGGCATCCATCTTGCAATCGTCCTGCCTCAGCCTCCTCTATTATGTCTATGGGGTGCAAATCAGTGTCACATTCACAGTTACAATAGCCAGCTTCCTGTCACAAGATCACGATGGAAGTAAAGGACTTTGTATTCTTAAGGATGAGTTCTCATTTCCGTGTGCTCATTGTGGGTGTGCAACCATATTGTAAGTATGGAAAAGAAAATACCGTCAAGTTGTACAGTCCACATTGACATCCCCTGAATCATTAGATAGCCAAAGACTATGATGCACTCTTTTGTCTTCATACCCCAGGGAAGTTTCAAGAAGGAGGCAGCAGAATAATCCCTCCTTGAGCTCATAGCTCAGTGCAATCAGACAGATGTTTGGTTCTTAGCAGCTACAGTTGGGGGGAGGACCATGGAAGTCCTTCCTGCACCCAAATCACTGTAGATAAATAGTGAGCTCACTTCAAAGAGTCTCTTCAAAGCTTCTGAGTTTGACTTTTGCCCCTGAATGAATCAGTAGCTCTCCTTCCACTGAAAGGTGCTGTTTTTAGGCTTCTAACATGGCACTGGTGATGTAAATTATTCAAAGACTATTTAAGGAACTGGAGGGATGGCTAGTTGTTAAGAGCTCATATTGCTCTTGCAGAGGACCTGGGTTCAGGGTTCAAGCTGTATAACTCCAGTTCTAGGGGATCCCACGCCATCTTCTGACCTCGGAGGGCACCAATCATGCATGTGGTGCACATACATTTATGAAAGCAAAATGCTCATATATGTAAAATAAAATAAATAAATAAAACCCTTTAAAGGATATTTAGGCACTCTAGAATTAGAGTCAGGACAGATGTGGGACCCACCCACCCCTATCTTACTCAGAGGTAATGTTAAAAGATGCCAGGCATAGCACAGGGTGGGGAAGCTCCCATCATGCAAGGTCAGGGTGGCAAGGTCAAGGCAGCTGCTGTCCATCACTAAACAATCAGAAGCATTTCAACATTTTTACCATCACTGTTGGCCAAGCATCAGCTTTGATCTTTTAGGTTTATGGTTAGTCTGAGCTTCCAGAGACCAGAGAAAGCATCTAATCGTGAGCTATAAAAACGAAGAAACTACCATTTGATTTTCCCATGAAGCCTCCTAGTCCCTTTTCCCCATTGAGGGATGGGCTTTAACGAGCTACTGTTAATAATACAATTTGAGGGAACTTAGGAAAAGGTCTCTCAGAAACATATCTATTTTCAAAGACTTTAAAATAGCTGATCATGGATGACTCTTTCTGTGGAGAACCTATCCTCTCTTATGGGAACAGAGGTGTACTCATTTCTAGTCCTCTACTAAGTGAACACAAGGCACAGGGAATCACAAAGCTTCACTTTGGTTGGTCCTAAGCTTCAGTTTCTGACCAAAGATGCTCTTCATGAAAAAAGCCTAGTTTCTAAACTGTAAAGGGGTGTAGAGCAGTGTACGGTGCTGCATGCTTGTAATTCTAGCACTTGGGGGCTGAGGCAGGAGGATTGTGAGTTCAAGGCTAGCCTGGTATGCACTGTGAGACCTTGTTTGAAAGGAGGGAGAAAAAAGAAAAGACGAATGATTTGACAAGGCTAAAGCGACAATTCCTTACAATTACTCACCACCTCTAATAGCTACACGAAAAGGGTTTGTTAAACCTGAATATGAAAAGCAGGAAAAGGCCCATCAAGGGGAAGTAAGGGGACCTGGGGCCCCTCAACAATCCAAGCCTGTTGAGCAGGCACAAAACCCAATGCTCATGGACCCACTCATTCTTTCTGTGACATGCAGGCACAGAGTAGACTCCCTGTGCTCTGCATGTCTTATCTGAACACAAACTTGAGACACCTTTTCTGGGTACCCCAAACACCTCTAGGATTCCCATAATAGATTTTCAGGAATCAGGAAGAAATGAAATATTCTTTCTCATAATTTAACAATACCCTCAGTTAAGAAAAGAAATGAACTTTTTCACTTCCTTGAGTGAAAAATGGCTGTGAAAAAAATGAGGTAGGGACACCTTTGGCATTTCTCGGTGGGAAGGAAGCATTGACAGAAACCCTGCATTTGCAGTTTGAGAGGGTTACAGGAAAAGTTATGAAAAGGGCAGGCAAGAGAAACCATTCTCAAATGAAGTTTCTTTAGCTTCTAGAAATAAAGCGGCTTCCATATTCCTGAACATCTGTGCAGACATGTAAGATGTGCTTTGCCTAATTCCGAGGTTGTTTTGTTTATGAGGTTGGCATGCAGGAGCCTAATGCCATTTTAATATTTATGCAGTTAACAAACTCCTCCTGCCCTAGCCTCTGATTTTCGCAGATCAGAACAAGCACTAGAATTTCAAAGACACCAAATTTAGAGTCAGAAGAGACATTGGAGATCAACTCCTTCATTGGGAAACTTTTCAGTAGAAAATTCATTTTATTTTTAATATTATTTCATGAATATATATTGGAGAAACATGCAAACTACAATGAAGGAAAAATTCTCTATTGCAACTACAGAATGCTATCCTGAGCACTGGGCTCAGATGCATTCCGAAAGGGGCAGATCAGGCGGTCCTGAAGATGTTCCAGGCAAGCAAGAGATGTCCTTCAAGATGGTAGGCACTTTTGGGATCTCTTCCACATTGTTTTGCTTATTGTTGCAATTTCAGGTTCCTACTGCATTTCAACTCCATGCACATGTCTTGGTCGGGTCCTCAGGTTTACTTGCATGTGTTCATTTGTCATTAGCTCCTACTACGTGCCACATCTTTCCTGAGAATCATAAAAAATCCTTCCATTGATCTGGAGTCTCTGTCACAGCAAAGCTGGATTGCTTGGCCACTAATCCTTTTCACCATTCAACCTTCTGTGGGAGCAAAGACTCCTTCCATGGCTCCACATGTCATCCTACCTCCTTGATCATCTATCATCCAACCAAACATGGGTATCTTTAAATACAGATGTGAATGTGGCAGGCTGCTGCTGGATCCAAAATGGGTGTTTCTGTGGTTCCTTATGGTATTAGACCACCTGTTTCATTAGAAAATAACCTGTGTTCAAAAGGAAAATACATTGAACTATGTGATGCACTTGCTGGTTCATTCTGCATGTATCCAACAGTTATCTATCACAGTACAATGACTCATATAGCCTGTTCATAAAGAGGTGTCCACATCATGAATGGTTGTCTCTAGGTATAAACAGAGCTGGAGACTCCAGTCCTGACTGAATGCTCTGCCTAGCATTCACCAGCTGCGGGCTGCATCCAGGCTCTGCCCTGTAGTTCATGCAGCTTGAGTTCTATCACACACATTGTTGGGTGGGTTGCACATTTCGCCGTGTTCCTCTTCCATCTTCATTAGCGAATGATCTGGAAATCAGTGTTTTAAGTGAATGAGGATCACACCCGACAAGAAGCCACTGCTTCTCTCTGTCTTCATCTAGCTCTTTGTTCTTATTTCCTGCTCCCTTCATTTTTGTCTTCTTTTATGCCTCATCATCTTTCAATGTTCAGATGGAAAGCTGAGGAATCTATCGTTAAAGCCAGTCCATCCCAGAGTGCTGGGAAGGAGGTGGGGTGGAAGGGAGGGAGGGAGGGCAAGACCATCATTTCACCAACTTTACCTTCTCATGGGGCTCAATGTTAGAAGCCATTGCTCACTGAAGTCACATCACCGAGAGCTACACCAAAGGACTGAAAATTTAAGTAAGTAAGTGAATGAATGAATGAATGAATAAATAAATAAATAAATAAATAAATAAATAAATAGGGTAGCTGTGAGGTCCTGCCTGGAGTGTATTAGACCTCAATAAAGACAAAAACACAATCAGACAAACCTCTAATTATTTTGTAAAGAACACAGTTTAAATTTGAATGCAGGAAAGTTTTGTAAACCTACTGTGGTATTTTTTAATTTAATGTATTCCAAGTTCGCTGCCCTCCTCTCCCAATGAAAATAAAATGAAGAAGGGAAGGATGGCTGGTTGGACCCAGGTTGGTTCTCCCCATACTCAGAGAGGCCCTGCTTGAGAGGGAAAGGAATGGGGAAGGGTTGGTCATCCCAGTCATCCTCATGGCTGCCCCATTCACCAGCACGGACCTTGTCAAGGCCCTCTGTCAGGGCCCCTCTCACTGGACTGAGATGACAGACTGGAAGTCTTCATGGCACCTTCCAGAGCAGCAGCTTCCTGTGATTGCCACGGAAGTCGCTGCACGGCTAAGATTCAGACTTCATGCTCTAATGCTTTGTGAAGAAGGAAAAAAAAAAAAAGAACACAATTATTTTTCCGTGCCTTGCTCTGGAAACCATTAGAGAGAAGACACTTGTCAAACATCACTTGGAGCAGCCAGGTTTAGTGACATGGTGAAGCCAGGCTACCAGGAGCTGAACCATCCAAGGCCGGGAGGACTTAGCTGAACCCTTAAGCAGAGTCCTGGGAGACCTGGTCTTGGGGAAGTGTTGACTGTATCAAGAATTGAGTGAGCTGGAGAGACTCACTTCAGGAAATAGAGTTTCTCATGACAAATGCAGATGTGGCCAGCAGGGGGGTTGCCTTCAGGAAGAATGCAGGAGGTCCTTTGAGAGGCATCCATCATATCCATGAATACTTCTTAAAAGCTACCTTTAAATAATGGAAAATGCATCCTAATGTATGTAGACAATGGAGCTGGGGTTGGGCCTCCTGTTTGCACCACATGGAGTAATAATGGAACTGCCATGCCCACTGAGAGGCAAGGTGTCTGCAGGGACTGGAGCTGACTGTGAAATTCAGCCCACATCCCATTTTGTCCATCACAGCATCTCTGACAGTGAGTGATTTCCAGTGCCCCCTTCAACTAACAATAGGCTCCAGTGTTCTAACAAGTCACCCCCACAGTCAGAATGAGTTAGACAGTCTTTCCTGGGATCCAGGCAGTAGAAGGTAAAGAGGCAGGCAAAGGGAAGAGGCTGTGGATGGATGCCGTAATCTGAAATGCAGATTTTCAGTGTGTTACACTACTAGTGTTTGTACTGATGTACTCAGTTCTGGTTGTCCACGCAGAAATCCCAAGTCAGGACAAAGTGTTGATAAAATGAAGAAAAGCATCACAACAGTGACTGTGGTAACCACAGAAATGGAGGATCCTGCCTGCAGGGAATCTAGATAGTCTTCAGACCTTTAAGGATGGTGACTTAATCATCACTGGCATTCCTCAAGCTAGCCAGTGCAAACAGAAAGACTGTATTTATTGTTCACTCATCTGAACACATCATCTATGTGTCAGAGACTTTACCTACTTTGTCTTCTTCCTCAGAATAAGTCTAGAAAGTCTACATAGCTATTTTCCATCTGGCAGGCGAGAACACTGAAGCCTTCTCCATAGGCAAGAGGGGCTGAGAGAGGATTCAGATTTGACATGATTGCATGATTCTCACCACCTCTTAGATACTGCCACCTAATATTGAACTCTAACATTCCTTCAGAGGAAAGTGACAATATTACCAGAGCCCAGGATCATAGTTGAGGACCCAGAAATTTCAGGTCTGGAGTAGCAAAAGGAAATAAAAATGGCTTCTTGGTACTTGTGGTGGTGACTTAGTTGTCCAGAGAGTCTACTTGGGAGAGTGATGTTGACTGGGCTGTTGGCCACAGGGGATAGCACAACCAGTCTCAAATGGGTAATATGATCACCTGCCATACTGGGCTTTCAGATGCTATCAGTCAACAGGAAAATATGTGCCTACAACCCATGTAGACTCAGTCAGCTTCAAGGGAGTGCTCTGGGTAGATGGAAAGACTATGTCGTAGGCAGGGATGTATATTAAACAAAGAGTATGACTTCCCTATGGAATATCTTTAAGAAAGGATTACTTGCACCTCTGGTTTCAGTGATGTTATTGTTTGTATGTGAAATATCCTCTACCAGTTCATGTGTTCATGTGTACCAGTTCCAGATGGTGGCTGTTTTGGGAGATTATAGAACCTTGGGGTCACATGGTCAAGGTAGCAGAACTGAGCTTCTTGAAAGGACCACTTCTGATTCCTGGTGGTATGCTTGGTCAAGATGTGAACAAGCTGCCACACCCTCCTTCCTGCAAGGCCTGGCCTGCTCCCTCTACCATGATTTCCCTCCTGCCACGATGGACTGATAGCTCTTGAAAGTATGAGCAGAATAAATCCTTCCTTTTTTAAGTTTTTCCTGTCAGGAACTGATAAGAAAAGTAGCTAACACAAGTGAATACTCCTCAGTTTCTTGTACTGGAAATATAAGCCCCAAATTCATTTGGTAATGGTATTGGATGTAGATATTTGGGAAGAAAATTAGGTCCCGAGGAGCTCTACCCTCATGGATGGATGAAGTCAGGGATTAATGGGTGATGGAGGGAGTGAGCTCTCTCTTGGCACACTTGCTCTGTCTTGCCGTTGTTGTTTTCTGTCATGTTATAATCAGTTGGAGAAGTCCCTCATCATCCTAAACAATGTGCCAGGATAGCTTCCAGAATCCTGAAGTGAATACAATCCCATTCTTCATAGATTACTAAGTCTATACTCATCTATAACCGGGAACGGATTGAGAATGGATCTGTTTGGTAGGGCATCTGAAAACTAGAGGTCATGCATTCAAGTTCCCTTTGAGTTCTAGACTGTCTTATCAAAAACTTCCAATTCATGCCCCAAAGCCCTTTACTATTTCCTGTTCCTAAACACCTCTTTGCTTAGTCATCATTGTTCAGTGGTCACTGCTACCTGTACCCATTTTCTTCATTCACGGGGACATTTGGGTGACTACTTGACTCTTCCTGTGAGAGTAGCTTTGGCTTCACACACATTGTAA
>CABHPP010146612.1:55352-66301 GCA_902168425.1 Peromyscus attwateri | reverse complement strand
CCTTTATTGAGTGTCTGCTCTGTGACAGGAAGTTACCTTTATTGAGTGTCTGCTCTGTGGCAGGAAGTTGCCCTTTATTGAGTGTCTGCTCTGTGGCAGGAAGTTCCCTTTATTGAGTGCTCTGTGGCAGGAAGTTCCCTGACTTCTTTGGCTTTTTTTTTTTTTTTTTTAAATTTTTTTTTAACCGTCTCTTCTGTCAGTTCTGCCCTTGCAAATGAAGAAGCCAAGGCTCAGAGAGGTCAAGTGACTTTCCTGAAGTCACCCAGGAGATGGGCCTGCGCTGGAATTCAGATTTGCTACCCAGGCTTGAGTTGTTCTTTTGCAGCCTCCTTAATTCCTCATACTTTGATTTCTCTTCATACTGCATACATTGTTTACCTTTTTATCAGATTCCTGGTCTCCTGCGTCCCAGGCCAGAGGATTTTCTCTACGGATTGAATCTTCTGCAGGTCACTGGGGAGAGAAACAGCAGTTGGCAAAATGGAGGCAGCCCCTTGTCAGTCAGGAGGAGAGGCTACCCTTGCCCAGGCTCAGAAGCAGGGCCTCTCTCCCTCCCTGGGGGCTGCCTGCCTGCGAGCTGCCGCCTGCCTCCTCAGCCTGACGGGGCAGAGCTCTGCTTCATGTTTTATTAATAGCACTGCCAGCCTTCCTGTTTTCACGCTGATAACCTGCTGGGGAGGAGGTGGGAGGAGGCAGGGAGCAAGGTGGCCAACCCTGGAGCTTGAGGCCTCCCCCATGGAAGAGCGCTCTGTGGGACTGGCACAGCCCCAAGTCTCTGAAGTTGGCTCTTGGAACCTTTTCACTTGGTCTGACAGAGCCCCTTGGAGGGGACAGGTCCTCTTAGGAAACTTGTGTAGGAGGTTGGAGCATGGAACCTGGGGAGCCCCACCCCCAAGCCATCTAGGACACTAAGAATGCATATATATGACTTTGGTCCTCCTTAGAGGCAGATATGTGCATACCCAAGTGACCATGGGTTTAATGGGTTCAGGGATTGTGGGGGGGTGGGGGGGGTGGGAGAATCTGAATCCCAGAGCCAGACATGGTAGCACACACATGCAATGTTAACACTTAGAAGGCGGGGTCATGAGGGCTGTTTATAGAGTTTTTAGGCCAGCCTGGGCTACATTGTGAATTTGAGACAAGCTTGGGCAACCTAGTGAAATCATGTCTCAAAAAAATCACATACACTCCACCAACATTGGTTCCCAGGGTTCCCTGGGTAGCAGGTGGCTGACATCTTGTCATACAAATGCCATACCTGAGCTGGCTTCTCCCTGACCTCTCCTCTTTTTCCCTCTAGATCATAATGGAAGGGCTAAAGGAAAGAGGCATATGGGAGCTAGTGTGAGGCGGGTAAAGGCTACCCCGCCAGCCACCTACAGGCTCCTACAGGGAGCCACTTGTATAGGTCTGCAGCTCACATTAGTTCTTTAAACTTGGGCAGAGTGGGAGTATTCGTGCCTCAAAAAAAAAAAAAAAAAAAAAAAGCAAATTCAGTGTCCGCAAAATGGCTCAACAAGTACAGGCACTTATGGCATAAGCCGGGAGACCTTGGTTCAAGCCCCAGAACCCACCTAAAGGTAGAAGGAGAAAACCAATTCCTCAGAGTTGTCCTATGATCTCTACAGGTGTGCTATGGCATGTACATATGCGCGCGCACACACACACACACACACACACACACACAGATAGTTAATAAAATTAAAAAAATATTATATCAGTAAATGCCTAGTCGGGTGTCATGGTGACACATACTTGTAATTTCAGCATTTGGGAGCCCAGGGAGGAAGATTGTGAGTTTGGGACCAACTATAGAGAAAGGTTCAGTTAAAAAAAAAAAAAAAAAGAATGGCAGCAGTGTGTACTAAGGATGCACACAGCTCCCAGGCCTGGAGATGTGGCAGTCTTTAGCACAGCCCTGGAACCTGCATGGAGGTCCTGCCGAGTCCTGCTCTTCGCAGGCCCGTACTCCTGCTCTTGACCTCTACCCAGACTGCCTTCTCGAATTAGTTCTTGTTTTTTTTTTTTTTTTTTTTTTCTTTCTGAGGGAGGGTTTCTTTGTGTAGCCCTAGATGTCCTGGAATTCACTCTGTAGACCAGGCTGGCCTCGAACTCACAGAGATCTGCCTGCCTCTGCCTCCCAAGTGCTGGGATTAAAGGCGTGCGCCGCCACCGCCTGGTTTAAATTTGTTCTTTTCCCCAGGGCTTGTTCATTTCCCTTCCTTCCTCTTTTAATTTTTTTTTAATTTTATTTTACGAGTATGGATGTTTTGCCTGTATGTACACCTGTGCACCCTGTGCATACAGTGACCCAGAAGAGGGCATCAGATCCCCTGGAACTGGAGTGGTTGGGACCTGCCTGGCATGGGTACTGAGACTGAATTGGGGTCCTCTGCAAGAGCAGTGTGTGCTCTTAACCACTAAGCCACTTCTGCAGCCTTGACATGTGCTATAGAGGAAAAAAATGTAATTGAGAAACGGGTTCAGAAGTGTGCAGGGGAGTTCAGACTTTGTTAGGCTGGTGAGGAGCGCACCAGACTTCAGTGAGAAGGTGACAGTTAAGAGAGTGAGCAGGCCAACTGGCCAGTGCAGACGTCCTGGGGGAGGATCTGCTGGGGTAGGATATGTGTGAACAACGAGGGATTCAGTGGACCCAGAACAGAGTGAATGAGGGGGAATGGATCAGAGGTATGGGAGTTCAGAGGGGAAGGTAAGAGAGAAGGGGCCAGCGGGAACGATTAAAGAAGGTAGGGTGAGGGTCCTGAAAGACCACAGCTTCCCCCTCTGCCCTAGGTAGGGTCGGATATTGGGGGGAGAGGGAGCAGGGAGGGGCTCTACCTTGAGTAATTCAAATAGTCTTTGTTGGGCTGGGGAGATGGGTCAGTAGGTAAAGAGCTTGCTTTACAAGCATAGGATGTAAGTTCGATTCCTAGAACCCACGTTAAAAAAAAGCCGGGAGTGGTGGCATGTGCTTGTAACCACAGTGTTAGGCAGACAGATCTGTGGGCTCCCTGACCAGCCATCCCTAGTCCAGTTGGAGTTCTAGGAGTCCTAGGCCAGTGGGAGACCTTGTCTCAGAAGAAAAAAGAAAGAAAGGAAGGAAGGAAGGAAGGAAGGAAGGAAGGAAGGAAGAAAGAAAGGAAGAAAGAAAGGAAGGAAGAAAGAAAGAAAGAGAAAGAGAAAAAAAGGAAGAAAGGTAGGAGGCTGGCTGAGACCTGAGGATGGCACTAGAGGTTGTCCTCCAAATGTACCTGTCTGTGCATGCATGTGTAACTGTGTGAGACACACACACACACACACACACACACACACACACACACACACACCCCTTTGGCCTTTTGTAGATCCTGGTACAGTACAGACTTGCCTCAGTTTCCTCTTTTGGCAACTATGAGCTGTTCTCATGTCCTGACTACGAGAAGCTTGCACCCGAGGCCACACTGCTGGTCTGGAGCGGTGCTGCTCTTTCCCTTGAGTGTCTGAAGTAGTGTGTCTTCTCCCCAAGCACCTGCTTCCCAGTTCCTCCTCTCTCTGTCCTGGGGTGCACCACACCCTGGCAGAGATGATGCAGGAGGGCCCCAGGGTCTAGGGAGGCGGATAGTGCAGGGACAAGTGGCCCGGGAAGGAATAGCAGGTCGGGCAGGTTGAGTCTGGTGCAGTCTCCTACCAAGACTGCTGGGTGGACGTGGTGCAGGGTGTGGCGTCTGGGCTGGCAACAGGTAGACCAGATGTATTGATCCGATGCCATACCTATCCCAGAGCCCTGAGTGCTCAGCATCGTAGGCCCCCTCAATAAATCTTCCTGGTAAATTTTACTGCGTGGACTTTCATGACCCTTCAGATTTCTAGTCACTAGATTTTAGTCCTTCTTGGAGCTGTCCTGAGAGCTGTGAAGATGGTGCCTGGCACTCCCAGAGGTGGGAACTCCAGGAGGCAATCTGGCTGGAGCTTGGGGAGATGACAGCGCAAGCCTGACTGACGGGTCCCCTGGTGGGGGGAGTGGGCTGCCTTCTTGGGGCTCCTGCGCCCTCACTAGCTGGCACCTGATTTGCTTGGGAACGCCAAGCCCGCCAGCGTAGGGATAGCCATCACCTCCTGAAAGAGGAGACCAAGAGCTGGAAGTTGTGGCTCATACCTGCAATCTCTGCACTCAGGAGGCTCAGGCAGGAGGATTGCCATAGTAGGGACCAGTCTGGGCAAAATAATACCTGTCCCGCTTGTCTGCCTCAAAACAAACAAAAACAAACAGGTTCTGCGGCTCAGAGGGGAAGTCACATGCTTGATGTCACACAGCTTAGCTGATTGTCCTCCCTTCCATGGTTCCTAGATGGCGTCTCTCACTTTGGATCACCTAGGAGGCTCTCTCATCATACCTAGTGACCTTCTGTGACTTGTTACCCACCCTCCCTCCTTCCCTATATCCCTTCCCCCCCACCCCTTCTGTTCAGCAGAATCTCATGTAGTTCAGACTAGTTTCAAATGTACTATGCAGCTGGGGCTGTCCTTGAACTCGTGATTCTCCTGCTTCCCAAGTGTTGCACTAATAGGCCTGTGATACTGTACTGGCATGCTCCCTGCACTTCATTCCTAGCTTTTAGCTTGTAGCTGTGCATCCAGCTTTGTGGCCCTTGCACTGCTCTCTTTCTTTCCTTATATGACACCCGAGCTCCATCAGGCATACTAGCAAACGTGTAATCCCAGCACTTGGGAGGTTGGGGAAGAATGGATGGAAGTTTGAGGTCAGCCTAGGTTACACACGGGGACTTCATCTCAAAATAGCAGCAACCAGTTAGACAAAAACGCGCAGCCAGACTCCTAACGGATTGAAGTGATTATGTTTGGGTGTCGAGTTGAAAAGGGATGAACTTGTCACAGTCCATTTCTGTTGTCAATGCCTCTGGGGTTGGAGTCACCTATTTAAGAGACCTGTGTGGGTGTTTCTGGAGAGGTTTAACTGGGGAGGAAAGGCCCATCCTGAACATGAGTACAGCATCTCATGGCTGGGGTCTTGGACAGAGTAAAAGGAGGAAGAAGACAACGGGGGTCGAGTACCAGTGTCCGTCTTCCTGACTGCAGACGGGATGTGGTCAGCTGTCACGGTCCTCCCTCCGTGCCTTCTCGGTGGGTTCTGTCCCCGCACCCTGGGAAGCTGTCCCTTCACCTGCTTTCGTTGGGTAGTTTGTTGATGAGAAAAATAGTGAATACAGGGCTAGGAAGAGGGCTCAGAGGGTGGAGCATTTGCCAGGCAAACGCAAGGGCCAGAGTTGGATTCCCAGAATCCACAAATAAAGCTAGGTAGGTGTGATGGCCACCTGTAATCCCAATGTGGGAGGCAGAGGCAAGGACTGCCCGGAACAAGCAGGCTAGTCAGACTTCGCCAAAATAGCGAGTTCCACATTCAGCAAGAGACCATGCCTCAGTTATGTAAGGTGGGGTGTGATCAAGAAAGACTTCTCTTGTTAACTTTGGGCCTCTACGTGCATGTGTGCATCCGTGGATATGCACCCACACACATGTACGTGTGCACCCACACTTACACACATGCATCCACGCATTTGAACATATGTACGCATATGCATATACATCACACAAGCATATGTAGACAAAGAAAAGGGGTGGATATGATCAAGACACATTATTTACATGTATAAAATTGTCAAAGAACAAACAAGGATATTCTATAAAGCGAAAAGTAATGAATTCAGGAAGAAACCTCCTAAGCTCCATGAGGGCCTATCTGTTGAGACTGTGGCCATTCCAGGGTGCAGTACAGCTGTTAGGTGACTGAGCAGACGGAGGAGGTAAGAAACAAAGGGACGGAGTGGCCATCTGAGAAGGGAAGCATGAACTGCCAGTGTGAAGCATCTCAGTGTAAGGATGGAGGAGGCCTCATGCTCTGGCCCCTGCTCAGCATTCCTCTCAGCATTCACCCCAAGGTCAGTTTCAAGCTCAGACCCAACTCAGACTCCAACTTCAGTTTGACCCAGAAGCCCTTTCCTGCTTCTCAGATTGCTCCCAACCCAATCTTAATCTATCCCGCAGCCCAACTTCCGTTTACATCCTGTCTTAACCCTGGACCAGATTACATCCCAACCTTAGCTTCCGATGCTAACCCATCTCCCGAGACCCCCCTCCCCACACCCCCCCAATCCAGCACAGCCTTAAACTCAGTACTGACCCAACCTCAGCTCCACCTCAGTCTTGATTTTCATTTTAGCCTGACCAACAGCTTTAGTTTTGCTGGGTTCTACCACTAGATCTTACCTCAGCTTCCGTAAGAGACTACACACCTGTGCAGCAGCCCCACCTGTGGTCCTCCTGGCAGGTCCCACATCCCAGTGTCCCAGGCTGACACTCCTGAACTTTCATGATTCGTTGGCATCATGGCGGAACTTCCTGGAGGCAAGCTGCTGAAGGGCCATCATTCCCATTTAATAGTGGAGGGAACTGAGGCTCATTGGGAAGGGGCTTTTCCAAAGCTGGGCCATGAGTTGGTTGTAGAGCTTTGAACATGGCCCCAGGTGGCCTCTGAGCGCTGGCCTCACACTGAGTCCTGACCCAGGCCCCTGAGTAGGACCTCCTCAGGAATATCACTGTAGCTAGGAATTTTTCCAAAAGAAACATTTACTTCAGAAAAATCATGCTACCTAGGAAGTACTCTGTGCTGGGTATCATGCTGAGTCCCTGGGGTATGAATTCCATCCTTTAATCCCCTCAATCCCTCAAAGTTTGGTGCTGTCATGCTCCTTATCTTATAAATGAAGGAAATAAGACTCAGGAAGCTTGGTGTTCCCTGGCTGGTACACGGTGGAGCTAGGTCTCAAACCTGGGTCTCAGTAGCTCTGTAGGTTTTCACTTTTAATGCCTTGCTGAAGAAGAAGGGTCAGAAACAGTAGTGTTTCTCTTTTCTTCAAACAAACATCTACAGATCCTTCAGTAGAAACTGGCACAGATAGGCTTAGTGTGTACAGCTCAGGGGCAGCCTGTGGTGAGGGAGACTGGAGAGAGGACATGCTATCTTTGCTGTTACCGAAGGGAAGCAGAGGAGACGGCAAGGCTTGTGGGTGATGCACTGGAGGGTCTGTATTGTGCAGGACACTATCTGAACTCATCATGCATGTGGGTGTAGTCTCTGAGGTGTGGGTATGCTGCACATTGATGAAGAGGTTGTGTACCTGTGTGGGAAGGTGGTGGGTGTGTCAGGAGTTAAACCTTAGCAGCTCCATGCTGTGCATAGTGGAAGGCCATGTGGAAGACCCATTAAAACCTCAATTTGGGGTGAAGGGGCTCATTTGATAGAGTGCTAGCCCAGCATGCACACAGTTATAGGCTTAAGCCCTGGTACCACATAGCTGGGCATGGTGGCACAGGTCTGTGATCCTAGCACCACTTGGGAGATAGAAACAGGAGGATCAGAAGTTCAGGCTTGTCCTTTGCTTTGTAGTGAGTTCAAGGCCAGCCTGGGCTACATGTGAACCTGTGGTGGTGGTGGAGCAGCAAAAGGGACTTTGCAGGAAATGTGGGCAAGGGCGAGCCTTTGGGGCTTTAGTGGACATATCTTCCACCAGTCAACACTTCTCTGGGTCTCCCTGTGTATCAGTAACTTTTGTGGCCCCCACATCCTAAAGAATCCTAAGAAGAAACTAAAAATTGTCATGATTCCTTTTGTGGGTCAGTTTGAGATACGCTATGCCTGGGAGGGGGTGGATAGAGTGTTCCTTGTGATTTTGAGAATCCTCTTACCATCTCTGACCTGTTTGCTTGCATGCAAAGGTGGGTGGTGAGCTCATGGTTCTTTGAGATCTCTCTCATCTGTTTTTCTTCAGCCGCTTCAGATGGGAGCCCCTCCTCCCACCGTATCTCCAGCCTACAGGCATGGGTGCTGGCCATGGTGCTGAAGACAGTCAAGGTCTCCACAGGGGCTCAGAGGCAGAAGGATGAGCCAGGCACCAGACTCAGGACTTGGGACAGAGCAAAGTTTTCTTTTAAGGTGCACCGAGCAGTCTGTTCTTGTTTACATGTAGTGATCACAGCTGTCTTGGAGGCGTTTATTAGGGGAAACTGAGTTTCAGGAGCTGTGGGTCTAACACCTGCCAGGAAGCTGAAGGCTACTCTCTTGGGTTTGAGTTCCAGGTCCGGTCTCAGGACAGTTAAGGGCAGCAGAGAAAACAGTGGCATGCAGAAATGGCTGATGAAACTGTGAGGGAATGTCTGTTGACAGTGATTCGGAGCCTGCGGCCAGAGATGAATGATGGAAACACCAGGCTTGTTAAAGCGGGAGCACGTTTGATTTCTCTCCCCTGCACTGCATGCGATTTAGCTGGAGGGAAGTTAGCAATCAGCTAATTGACATTGAATTAACCATGAAACTCAGCCCGTGCCTTCTCTCTGAAGCGCTCTCCAGTAAGACTTTATCAAGGCTTTGAATTATTGATTATTACTTATAGCTCTGATGGGGTGATTTCCTTTTATTTGTTTTCACGTTGGGTGTCCTTCATAAGTGTCCCTGAGAGAGGGAGGCGTCAGACACAAAGCTTGCTACTTCAGAGTGGTGGAGAGAAGGCTGAGTCCAGGGAGGAAAGATCCAGAAAGACCATCCAGCCCCTCACAAATAAGCCTGGACCTACTAAACTGTAGAGCTGGGAGCTTTTGTTTTTGTTGATGTTGTGGTAGAAACCTAGCACACTGTGACAAGGAGGGGCTCTGAGGGCATGGTCAGTCCCAGTATCAGGCTTAGAATCTGAATGAGGATATGCTCCCCACACCTGCCCTTCAGGTCCCTCCTGTAAGGACTCCTACCCTACGTCTGTTTCTATTCCTGACACTTGAATCCTACTGCAAAATCCAACCCAAATGGTGTTCTGAATGCTGTTTGCATATTATCGGGACAGGGAGTATTTCTCTCAGAATTGGAATTGTCTATGTCTCTCCTACTGGTCTGGTTCTGCCCCTTGGAGCCCTGAACAGTGGTCTCTATCTTTTGTCCACTGATAGCCCTTCAAAGATCTTCAGTCTCTTGTCTCCTGAACCAAAGATCTTTTCAGTTTTTCCTCAGAAGATTCAACTTTGAGTCTCTTTCCCAACTTGATCTCTTTTCGTTGTTGTTTTGTTTTGTTTTGTTTTTTTCAAGGCAGGGTTTCTCTGTGTAGTTTTGGTGCCTGTCCTGGATCTCACTCTGTAGATCAGGCTGGCCTCAAACTCACAGAGATCTGCCTGCCTCTGCCTCCTGAGTGCTGGGATTAAAGGCGTGCGCCACCACCGCCCGACTGTTTGATCTCTTTTCATGGGAATCCAGTGTATTTGGGCACTTCTGAATATACAGCATCCTGAACTGGGCATGTCACTTCAGGTACAACCTGAGCGTGACATGGCAATAGGACTGCCTCCTTTTTCAAAGTGACTATTAGAGGGGCCCTTGAGATGGCTCAGCAGTGAAGGTGCATCCCATCAGTCTTGACTGATGACTTGAGTTCAGCCAGAACCCACATGTTGGAAGGAGAAATTGTCTTCCATACATTGTCGTCTGATCTCCACACATATGCCATGGCATGCACATTTGCAGGCACGTGCAAGTGTATATATGCACACACAAAATACATGTAATATAATCCCCCAAACAAATGGAATATTAGAGCCTGGTTCAAGGTCATCCTTGACTGCATAGCAGGTGTGAGACCAGCCTGAGTTATGTGAGACCCTGTCTGAAGAAGAAAAAGAAAAAAGAAAAGAAAAAGAAACAAATAATAATAAAAAATGTGACTATTAGGACCAGATGTGGTGACTCATGCCTTCAGTCCTAGCACATAGGAGGCAGGTGGAGCTCTGTGAGTTCGAGGCCAGACTAGTACACATAGTGAGTGGTTGTAGTTCATCCAGGGCTGCTACACAGTGAGACCCTGTCTCAGAAACAAAACAAAACGATAGCAAAAAACGATTAGGACTTGCTTGGTAAATAGTTTCATTTTCCTGGCAGCTGCTGCCTCTTTAATTCTGGTTCTTCCATAATTTCCTACCTTCCTTGTAGCCAGCTGGGGCCACATGATTCATCTGGCCAGTGACCTGTGGCCTGAAGTGATAGATGACCTTCTGGAATGAGACATTAGGAATGGCATTCCAACTCAGTTTCCTTGCCCTGCTGGCCCAGAAGCCATGTGTTCTAGGTGGCTTGAGTGTCTGACTCAAGCATCCTGTGTCCCCAGTCCCCCCTGGAGAGAGAGCTGCCCTGAAGGGACCCGCAGTGGACTTGAGCAAAAATCAGTGCTATTTGTGAAGCCACTGAAGCTGTTACTGGTTACTATTTGGGTAGTTTGGCCTCACCAGACTTGACTAACAGGTCAGCCGGCCGCAGCTAGCTGCATCAGGCTTCCCATCTGCTTAGTCACGGATGCAGCAGTGTCCCTGCCCTGTCCCCACTGTGCTCTGCAGTAATTTTCGTTTCCTGACTTTGAGGTTAGCGGCTGTGTAGTGTGCCTTCTGTGTCTCCCAGGACCTGCTCTCTTGTGCAGAGGACATCAACCTGGGCAGAATAAAGAGCAGGAAAAGGAAGTTCCGGGCATCCAGGGAGAGGCAGGCAGCATCCCTCATAGGGCTTTCTTTGGAATAAGGCAGTGTAGATTGGAACCTCAAGTTCTGGGTAAGAGCACTTGCTCTGTAAGCTTGAGGACCTGAGTTCAAATCCCCAGCACCCGTATGAAAAACTAGGAATGTATATTTGTCATCCCCACATTGGTGGGGTGGAGATTCCAAGACCTCACTGGCTAACTAGTTATAACTATAATAACTAGTTACTAGTTACTAGTCAAGAGACCCCCTACTTAAGGCAGTAAGTGGAGAATGATAAAGGAAGACATTGGAGGCCTCTGCATGTGCATGTGTGGGTGTTCTCCACACCCACTGACGTCTCTCTCTCTCTCTCTCTCTCTCTCTCTCTCTCTCTCTCTCTCTCT
>CABHPP010146612.1:38094-55342 GCA_902168425.1 Peromyscus attwateri | reverse complement strand
CTCTCTCTCTCTCTCTCTCTCTCTCTCTCTCTCTCTCTCTCTCTCTCACACACACACACACACACACACACACAGAGTTCCATCACTGACCTAATGGGCGTCACTTGGATAGTTATGTAGACTCTAAATTTCTGTCAAATAGGATAATAGTCCCAGTGTCTCAGGAGCTGAGAATATAATAATATGTTGTATAGCATATTATTAAACACATTAAAAAGTGTCTAGCATGTTGTATTGTAAGTAAGTGCCAGGTGTAATATTTATTGTCACCGTCATCACTGTCACTGGGTTCAGGGAGCATGGGTGCTCCAGATATCTGGGTAGGAGCAGAGGAGAGCGCCATCTGGGAAAGTCACAGGTGGGCATTTTGGTGCAGGCTGAGTAGATCTTTTCTAGTTCGAGACCCACATCTTGGGCCTGTCCTTGTGGAACTGTCCCTCAGAAGATGAACTTGGACCTTTCTTCTGCCTCACTGGATTTCATGAAGCAGAGTCTGGCTGGGTGTGCTGGTTTCCACATCTGGCTGGGTGTGCTGGTTTCCACATCTGGCTGGGTGTGCTGGTTTCCACATCTGGCTGGTTTCTCCAGTACAACTCTGATTGGTTCTACTTGGAACTCTGGTGAGGTAACAACGTAGTTAGGAGCCATGTCCCTGTGGCCTGGATAGGTGCCTCACTAGAAACAGACAGCACACACAGGCAGATGTCATCAAGAGATTAAAAGGAACCCCTATGCACTCTGTAAGGTCCCCCACCTTACTGACAAATGCCACTGCATAAACTCACACAGTTTTGGATTCTAATGTCTTTGGGGGAAGAAGACAGGCAGCTTGCCTTTTTAAAAGTTACTTTTAAAGACTTACTTATTTTATTTTATATGTATGAGTGCTTTGCCTGCATGTGTGTTTGTGCACCATGTGTGTGCCTGGTGCCCACAGAGGCCAGAAGAGGGAGTCAGATCCTCTGGAACTGGAGTTGTGAGCCACCATGTGGGAGCTGGGAATCGAACCTGGGTCCTCTGCAAGAGCAGCCAGCGCTCTAAACTGCTGAGCCATCTATCCAACCTCAGCTTGGATTTTTGAGCATTGAATTCATAGATAATAGAGTCCTCAGGACTCCACAAGGGAAAACCTCTTATCCCCCTTTGACAGGTGAGAAAACAGAGCCCCAGACAGTGTACGAGCTGGGGACCCGAGGCCAGGTCTCCCTGGCTGTGGTGCCCTCCTTTTCCCAGCATGCCACTTTCTTCCCAAGACTTCTCCTGTGGCGCAGCATTTCACCTCTGCACCGTGGCAAATGCACCCTTTTTGTTCCCCCAAAGCATTTCTTAATCACCACACACGGTGGTCTTCCTTTCCTGAAAATGGGGTAATAAAAGCACCCACTTCCTAGGACTGTGGTGAGCACCGAGCCAACAGTCACAAGGTGTTCAGGACTTTCCCTGGCAGAGCTGGTACCCAGTGTTCCCTAGTAACCAGCCCAGCCGCTGTGTGGCGGACACTACTAACCATGCTCCAAGCATGGTGCTCCGTGCTTGGTGAACTGCATCTTACCAGTATTCAAGCCAATCCTTGAGAACAGTGTGGGAATCCCCCTGTTGATTTTGGGGGAAAATGAGGCTTACGAGGCACTAGCAAAACCTAAATTCACATAGTAAGGAAACAGCAGCATAGGCATCTGAGGCTTTATTTTTAATAAAGATTTCATTTATTTGTTACATATGTGTACGCATGTTCATGAGGAGGCCTGAAGTAGATGTCTGGTGTTTTCCTCCATTTATCAAGGTAGGCTCTCTTGTTGAACATGGAGCTCATAGTGGCTTGCTCTAGGGATGCCCTCTCTCCTGAATGGTCTGGCACACCTGCTCAGTTTTTACGTGAGTTTTGGGGAGTTGAACTCTGATCCTCATGCTTGTACGGCCATGACTTTATTTACTGAGACACTAGCTTGAGGGCAGGTCAGTCTGAGTTTTGATTTTCTGACTCTGGGAGTTGCTCTGTGTATGATCAGAGGCATGGACTAATTGTGGCACTATAATACAAGCTTCTGTGGATTAGGCGGTTATCCCACACCGGCTACAGCTCCCCTCTCCTCTCTCAATCTCTATCTATATGCCTGTATTTATGTCTGTGTCTGGGTTTTCAGCACTGTCCTCTGTGAAGCGGGTCCTGCTCATTGGCTGAGTTTTTGACTGGTGGAAATTAGGTTATCTCCTCAAGATCACACAGCTGAGAAACTTCAGTGCAGAGACCTAAGTCCAGATCTACACGGGCCATGCAATAGAATGCAGCTCTGTACCACTGACCCAGCAGGAAGATGTCTGTGCATGTATATGCGATCATACATGTGTGCATATGCTCGCATACACACTTGGGATGTCTTGCAATGCTTGACATTAAAAAAAATAGTATACCCAATATATACTAGAAATTAAAGGATTCAGGATGTTTTCAGAGGAAGGAATACATAAAGACATAGATGGCCGAGAGTAACATGAGAAAATGTGTGAATAGCTGCCTTTCTAATGGTCCCGGTAATCTGAACAGGTCACAGCCAATTTGGTTCAGCTCGATCCAGTCTTGGGCAGCCCTGTACATTGGAGCTGACTCCAACGGATTTGGTTTGACTGAAGCCAGCTTGAATCAATTAGATCTGGTTGCTGCCAGTTGGCACCAGTCTGAACTGGACTGACCCACTTAACATACTAGCAGTCTCTTCCGGTTGACTAGCTTTCCAGCCTTCGTGTTGGGACTCCGGGTTGAAATCCTCTTGGATTGCCTGCTTGTGTGACTTTGGTTGGGGCACTTGTGGGGGAGGGAGTGTAAGTAGATAAATGACCTTGTAGGGTCTGGCCCTCCAGTCTCCAACAGCTGGGGGACCTCAGCTGGCCAGCCCTAACTTGGATGATTGCCAGAGCATCATCTCCCCACTTTCCATTTCTGCTGCCCCTCTGCCCCGCTGTGCGATTCCCCTGCTGCATGCTCTGCCCCTGCTGGGCCGATTCGAGCTACAGCACTCCTCTCTTTCTTTTTGAAGGTACAAACAGGACCCAAATGAACAAACTCAGAGCTGTCCCCTGTGACAGCGGGGCCTGTCAGGGATGGCCAGGCTCATGGGCGGGTGGTGTCAGCTGTGATGGGTGACCTGACTGTGTTGCTCACATTGTTCTGAGACCCTGAAACGGATGAGACATGCACCGCTAACCTGGTGATTCAACGGAGCGTGGATGCGTGTGGGGGCTGGGGGAGGGAGGTGGGTACAGAGGGCAGGCTCAGGCTAATGGGATGCCACATTGCATTACTGTTCTGCAGGAACAAGGCTCCCCCAGACAATAACAAGGGCAAGGGAATGAGTTCCAAAGAGGCCCAAAACAGGACAGGGCAGACATCAGCTGTGGGCCTCTGTGCCCAGTGGGACTAGGTTGGGATGAAGTTGTGGGACTGATCAGACCAGGATGGCTAGAGGACAGGGCCACCTCATTGGGCATTCTAACCTTACGGCTGGAAGACACACGTCTAATGCATTGTTCAGATCTTGGGAAGGTTTGTCAGCTGGGGCACAGGATCTTCCTCACATGCAGAAAGAGGTGGGGAGAGGGACCAGGGTCCTCTTTTCATCCCATCTTATAATTTTCCTCTTGTGTCAGTGGCCAAGTGCTTTAGAGGAGACCGGTGGAGGCCTGGCCCAAACCCCACTCCCCTAGTTTCTTGCCCCCGCTACCTTGGCTTATCATTAAGCAGACAGTGCGGGACTCTCAGGAACAGCATTTACCTCTGTGGGCCCCAGCTCTGGCTCCTTGGTAGGTGGGCAGGGTAATGCAAATCCACAAGGGATCATCTCCTTGGCCTGCATCACAATCTGCTTTGCACTAAAGCTTCCAAGGACTCATCATTTGAGAGTCCAGCTATGGTCAGGCACAGCCGTGCTCAAGGAACTGACTGTTGATGATGCCCACGGAGGACCAGCAGTCCATGAGCTGGATGTACCCAGGGACTGCCTGTGCCTGTGGGGTGACTGTGCCTAGGAACAGTGGTTCCAAGAGACCCTCTGAGGGCTTGCCATGTTGGGGGCCATTTGAACCGATGGCTAACTTGCCTGCCGGAGCCATGCCTGAGCACCAATTGCACTGAGTGTAGCTATAAGTGTGGACTAATGATGTCCATAGTGTCTGTATCTAGAGGACTGATGTGCTGCAGATTGATATGCATGGAGAAACCTGTGCTTAGAGATTATTTCCAGGGACCTTGGGTCCAGGAACCAGCCTTTCCCAGATGTCAGTTATGTTCAAGGACAGCTGGATTTGGCAAACCAGCTGGGACCAAGGCCTGGTTCTGCCTAGGGCTGGACTGGGCTGGAGGGGATTATCATATATAGAAATGTAGGGCACATGGTCAGCCATGTCCAGGGACGAGGGTGTGCAGATGTAGAGACAGAGACTGAGAGACTCTTCTGCCTGAACATGGACTGATGGGTTTAGCACATAGGGGCGTCCAGCTTCATGTCACTGAGCCCAGGCTGAGGGACAGTGGGAGGAGGACAGCTGTGCTCAGCACCAACAGTCTCAGGTCCCACGGCCATTTGGAGCCTGGGGAGTTGGAGGGAGAGAGAACATGAAGTCCTATTGCACACGAGCTGTGTGTCAGTTGCGTTCCTGGTCTTTTCTGCCCATCACGTCATTTCCCCTCCAGGGTAACCCTACGAGGCAGGAGTTATCACCCCTCATCGACAGCTGAAAAACGGGTTCACAGATAAAAGTCTTTTCTAGTTTTTCTGAATCGGGAACCCTGTATTCATTTATTCATTACTTGATTTTTTTTTTGTGTGTGTATATGTGTGTGTGTGTGTGTATGTGTGTATACTTACACGTGCATGGATGTGGAGACCAGAGGGTGACTTCAAGTTTTATTCCGTAGGCTCTGTCTGTCTTATATTTTGAGATAAAGTCTTCCACTGGGATCTGGGGCTTACTGAGTAGGATGGCTGGCTGGCAAACCCCAAGGACCCTCCTGTCCCTGCTTGGCCTTCCCAGGGCCGGAATTACAAGTGTGTGCCATCATGGCTGGCTTTCTGTGCGAGCGCGGGGTACTGAACTCAGGTCCTTGTGCTTGCACGGAAGCACTTTACTGACACCCATCTCCCCAACACCCCTGTTTTTGTTTTGTTTTGTGTATGGCCCAGGCTGGCCCAGAATCCGATCCTCCTGCTTCAGTCTCCAGAGTACTGGGTTTACAGGCACGAGCTGCCACACCCTGCTCCTGCCTCCAGGACTCTTCATCAAGATGACTGCGTGATTATGACTTTGGAGAATGGGACCTCTCTGCGTTTGGCGGAAGGGGAACCTGATCACAGGTCAGAAACCAGGCTTGCAGTTTGCATTTGGCAAGCTCAACCTGTTTGTGCCAGCATCCCTGACTCCCCAGCAAGAAGGGCACTTGGCAGGCTTGCTAGGAAGGGCTTCCTGCGGGCTGCATTCCTGCTCGCTGTCCTGGAGGCTGAAGGGAGCCGCACAAGCCCCCTTTCAGAGCACTCAACAAGGCCCCTTCAGAGTCTGGGCTCGGCTGTGCAAACACGCACATCTGGGCTGCTGTCCGGAGCAGGGCAGCGGAACTCCCCCACAGCTGGCCCTCTGCTCCTGACCTTCAGGACAAAGGGAGGCTTTGGCCATGTGGGGGCTCCCAGGAACTTGGGGCTCTGGAGGGTACAGCAGGGAACAGCTTTCCCCGGCTGCTGCCTGGAACTCTGCCTCTGACAGCGCTTCCTGCCGAGGGCATGCCCTCCCCCCCAGAGGGTTGGCACCCATCAGGATTGAGGAAGACCGAACAAAGGCTGCAGGCTGATAGGAACCAAGTCAGGGCAACGAAGAAGCGGGCAGCCAGTCTACTCTGGGCCCAGTCCTCCTGGAGTTGAAAGACACAGATCAGTCACAGAAACAAAAGCAAGTATGAGCTGCCTCTTACAGGATAGTCCTCAGCTTCCAGGGCTGCCTTGGGTGCGCCACACCTTTCATTCTCACAGCAACCCTACCAGGGTGCTGCTGTTTTCTAGATTTGGCACTGAGAGCACAGAGAAGGGAGGTGACTTGCTGAAAGTCACACAGCAAGTAAGCAGCAGGGCCAGGATTTGAACATGGGCAGTGTACATGGTTTTTTTTTTTTTTTTTTTTTTTTTGAGGCAGGGTTTTTCTGTGTGGCTTTGGTGCCTGTTCTGGATCTCGCTTTGTAGACCAGGCTGGCCTCGAACTCACAGTCTGGCTCTCGAGTGTTGGGATTAAAGGCATGCACCACCACCGCCCGGCGGTGTACACCCTTATCAATGACTCACATTTACAAACCACCACAGGGGCAGTATAGGGCGAGCTGGAGGAAGAATAGGGTCTGGGCTGCCCGGTGGAGGCTGTCATGATGGTTTGGGTGGGAACTGGCAGCCATCTGGCTTGGACCAGGGCAGAGGCAGAGGGCATGGGAAGGAGGGCAAGCTGGAAGAGACTCTGGGTGTGGAATGGCAGTCGCTGGCGGCTGGGCGGGTGTGGGAGTGAGGGTGAAGGTGGAGTTGAGGGCTCCACCAGGAGCTTGGGGAATGAGCCAGCCATCTTCATCAGCTGCTGTCTTTGCCTGCTTAGCAGGCCCACCTTGACACTTCTGCTTTTTCAGGAAAATGGACGGTCTATGGGACGTGTTAAGGGCCACAAACATGGCTGCACTCTAGCTGCTGGGAACATCCTCAAGGGCTGGTTAGGAGAAGGTGTGTGTTCAGAGGGAGCCTAGAGCTGGGCCACAGACTTGTATTTGAATCTAGATTCCTTAGATGATCTGGGAGACTCAGTGCGGCTCACTTAAGACTCTGCTTTGATGGGCAGGAGGGAGAACCTCAGAAGTAGGGCTAGGCCTCTCTGGGCTAGTTTAGTTGCACTGTTCAGCTCATCGGGGGAGGCTGGCTGGGGTAGGCTCAGGAGGTCTGGACATTGGGCTCCAGGATGTGATATAACATTGGGCATGGCTTCTTTATTTGGGGCCTTGGTTACCTAACCAGGGACTTAACTCCCCCACCCCTGGTGGTTGGATAGTCAGAGTGGTCTTGCCAGGTAGTGAAGAGAGTGGTAATATCCACTTAGCTCCTGGGTTCAGGCTGGTTCCCAGTAGCCTCTTATTCATGCCAAGCTCATCCATTCTTTCAACCATGCTTACAAAGTGCCAGACCCTGCCTGGCAGTGTAACTCAGTGGTAGAATGCTTTCCCAGCGTGTTTGAGCCCACAGCCCTGGACCACAACGCGGAACAGCACAGAGTGCCAGGCAGACCCTGGCCTTTGGCCTGCTACACGGTAGTGACTCAAGGCTGGCAAAGCCTTAGCTTCCCAAAACACACTGTGACAGGCTGTGGCAAGGCAAAAACAAAAACAAAAATAAACCATCAACATAATGTAGAAACAACAGCGTCTTCTACAGGGACAAAAATAAGTAAGTAAATAAACAAACGAACAAACAAACAAACAAATAAAGCCCAAATCAAACTCCTAGCAAGAGAGACAGGAGAAGGGGTTCTTCAGGTGGTATGGGGACATCAGGGCTCCTGTGTATCAGATGAGCCCAGGGCTGGCTGATGAGATGCCATCTTATGACACTTAGGGACGCTGGCCAGTGCAGGTGACTAGGGTGTGGCAGGAGAGCACTGGGACGTGGGAGAGAAGCCAGGTCATGTGGGCCTTTTACAGGTTTTTTTTTTTTTTTAAGGCATGCAAACTCTATTTAAACATTTTTTATTTCATTTATTTGAGACGGTTTCAGTATGTTGAGCTGGTTTCAAACTCCTGAGCCGAAGTGATTGTCCTGCTGGGCTGGCAGGTGTGTGACACCTGGCCCCGCCAGTGTGAACTGTTTTCCAAGAGCCCTGGGAAGCCTTTGAGAGCTTTGAGCCTGCAGAATACAGTCTGCTTCACTGCTGTGCTGGAAGGGATCAAGAAGAGCGAGGGCTCCAACACCCGTGGCCACCCTTGGCTCTGCTCCTGCCCTGACCCTCCCAGAAGGATTACTCCTCTATCTGCTGAGACCTTTTCCCTGACTCTTCCAGGCCAGGGGTCCTAGTCGTTCCAGGGCCCCAGAGAGTACCAAGGAGTACTAGGAGCAGAGGATTGGCGGGAAGCCACAGGCAGGGACTGGAGAGCGGTGCCAGTAGGCATGGGCATGGCTGTCCTGCCTGTTTCCACCCCCTGCGCAGGCCAGAGCCCTACCCCCACCCACATGGGGCTTTTGAATTAAAAAGTCTTAACTTTTTCTTTTAAATGGCAGCTCTGTGTACTGTACATGGTAATTAATACATTAGCATTTATGCAAAATACCATCACAGCCAGGCTGGTATGTCAGCTGCCTTCCTGAGCTGCAAAAATGTGAACGCCCCGAGGTACCTCAGACAGGCCCCCGCCCCCAGCAGACAGCTTCGTTTGACCCACGTCATTCACTAACATGTCTTGGGAGTCTCGGTGCATGCAATGCATCTATGCACACAGATCAGTCTGCATGTTGCTTCTGTGTAGCTCTGTGGCATGCATGTGTCCTTGTGTGAACACACATGTGTGCCTGTGTTTATATGAGTGCATGCATGTAGTATGTATGTACATGTGTCTTTGTGTGTCTGCCTGTGCCTGTGTACATAGGACTCTGTGTTTTTATTTATGTGTGTCTCTCAATGTGCATGTTTCTGTATGGGTGTGTATACGGTTTACATCTTGGCATGCTTACGTACACATCTGTGAGTTTGTGTATTTGGTGCCTGATTTGTGTATATGTGTGTGTGTGTATACATATATATATATGCATATATGTCTATATCTGTGCTTCCATGTTACCTATGTGTACATGTATCTATGTATAATGCTATATATATGTATATGTACATATATATACACACACCCATATATATACATATATATATATATATTCATGTTCACATGTATCATGACATCTCATGGACCTTTGTGGGTCATTGAGCATGTTTGAGGGGACTGAGATTTGTGTCTGTGTATGCCTGTATGTGTTTGTATACATCAATGTCTATTCCTCTATCTGTCTAAAAGTGTGTGTGTGTGTTTGTGTGTGTGTTTGTATGTGTGTGTACGTGTGTGTGTGTGTACGTGTGTATGTGTGTGTGTGTGTGTGTGTGTGTGTGTGTAACTCTCTAGTGTCATTGTGAAGAGGAAGCAAATGTCCTGGAAATGGTGACATCTGAATCCACGCTCCAGCCCCATCTCTTGCTAGCTTGTGACCTCTCTGAGCCTGTGTGACAGAGGACTGATGACCCTCTACTGTAACAATGGTGACACATGCCCACCAGCCACTGGATTGCTGCAAAGGAGGGTCACATCACTGTGGGAGAGATGCACCAAGAAACAGGCAGTGGCAGCTTGCTCGTCACAGAGACAGTCCAGGCTAGCACATGCTGTGCTATAGAGGGTCATGGATCCCAGAGTAGAAGCTGGGACAGAGTGGGTCTGGAGAATGTTTCTCTATGAAGTAGCATCTTGGAGAGTGATCAGTTCAGTAGACAAAGACCCTGGGAAGAACAGGCCATCCCTTGGGAGTTCAGAGTTGGAACACCACTACCACCTACCCCTTCAGGATGGCTGCAGAGCAGGATGAGGGGCAGGGGTTGCTGGAGAGGACCACCCAAGGCTGTGGGTCCTGAGGGTGATGGGGAGCTACTGAGCTCCTTCCTCACCAAAGAAAGATATTACTTCACTTGTTTATGAACAAGGGCAGAGAGGGACACAGTGGCCAGGGAGGTGACTGTTGCTGAGGGTGTGCTGGGAGATAGCAAGGCCACTTGCTGCCCATGCACGGGGAGAGTGGGAGGTGTACTGAGGTCTTCGGAGGTTGATTAGGGATGAATGGAGGGGACTAAGAGGGAGAGCCAGCAGTGGTGCTCAGTCTGTGGCTCAGTCGTTGGGAGATGGGTGAGCGTGTTCACCGAGACGGTGGACACAGGAGGAGGAAGGATGAGTCTACAGAAGGGGTCTCTGGAAGGAGGGGGATGCAGAGGAGGCATCATCAGCTTGAGATAGCTATAAAATGGAATCTATTCAGTCATCTGTCCATCCATCCCCCACATGTCAGACACCGAGAGACCAAGAAGAACAAGACAGAAGATTGCCATAGGCAGAAGTAAAATCAGGTGCAAAGCCCAGAGGCAAGACATGGCAGAGCCCGGGAAGAATTATGAAAGGCTCTGGAAGGTGGGAGCTTGTAGGAGAAGGGAGGGAGCCAAGGCCCCATCATGCAAGGCCTGTAGTGGGCTAGGGAGGAAACTCGTTGGAAGGACATTGGACAGTAGGAGAGCAGGGTTGGATGGGTTTGCTTGTAGGAAACCTCTTTCCTCTTCTTGTTCATCCCCAGTTGAGGGCTCCCTGGTCTTCTGAGCTGACAAGTAGGGCCAGTGATGATCTCTGCAGTTGGCCACACATATGTGGAGGAGGGTGAGTGCTGGGTCCTAAAAATATGTCTCAGTCCTCAGGGAGCTTGCTGTGTGGTGAGGGAGCAGGCAGGTACAGAAACAGAGCCTACTGTGCGGGGGACGCCACAACAGAGGCCTACCTGGGGCAGGTTCTCAGGCAATCTTGGTTGAGTGAATTATTGATGGAATGGAGACTACCTTCTGCTGTGGCTGGAGGACTCACCTGTGGTAGGGGATTAGGGCGACTCAAAGATGACCTGACTTCCAGGCTGGATCCTCCAGGATGACAGACACGCATCTGTCAGGTGGAGGAAGGTAATGGACAAGGGTGTGGGCGTATGACTGCATTGAGGGCTGGGTTGGTAAGACCGACATCATCAGAGAGGCTGCAGTGGTGTGCACAGTGAGGTGTGGGAGGGACTCGGGGACTGGCAGATCAAATCACAAAGGACTTGAGTGCCAGGGAGAGAGGCTTAGATCTCCCCTTGTCCCTTCGGAATAGGGGGTCACAGAAGGCTGGGTTTGTATTTTACAGAGCCCTGCATCCTAGGTCCGGATGAAGGAAGGCTAGGCTAAAGGCAGCAGAGGTGGAGTCTGTAGCCCAGGCTGGCCTTGAACTTTCTATGTAGCTGAGGCTGCCCTTGAACTCCTGATCCTCCTGCCTCTACCTCCTGGTACCACATACCTGGCTGCCTACTGTTTTTTGAAGCCTGGGCTTGTGAACAGGCACTGAGCAGGTAGCTGCATCCTGACCACGGCTCTGCTCCCTGCCTTTATCTCAATCCAGGCCTTGGACTTGTCAAGCCGCTTGTCTTCGCTGGACACTAAGTTGTTCTTAGGTAAGAAGCCAGAGTTCGCAGAAAGTAGGTAGAGAGGGAGGGGCTTTGTTTCACCTCGTGGGGTGCAGGGTCCCCTCAGGGCACTGAAGTGGTGCTGTGAAGGGAACACTGCTTCCCTTCTGCTTTCCTTCTCTCCCTCCTGCACAGAGTGAGTGGGAGGAGGGTGAGGACAAGGACGAGGAGGAGCTCATGTATTTTCATGCAGCAGCCTCGACACTCAGCCACAGTCCCAGCTCACAGGGGCCCGGAGGCCGCTCTGGGGTGGGCCGACCCTTCTCGCAAGCAGACGCTCTGCTATTGTTCAAAATGGAATTGGTCCCAGGAAGCTTGGAGCCTTCGAAAATTCCTATGAATTTTGCAAAACAGCTCTGAGGCGATAAAGCATGTCAGAAGACTCAAATGTGGAAAACCCTATCTAGAAACTCCACTCTGGACAGGCATGGCTCCTGAGGAGGGACAGGGGCACGCACTGGGCCCTAAGCACCCTTTCGCTGTAGCCTGGGAGGGTACCCAGCTATTCCAGAGAAGGAGGCAAGCTACTGGGTCTCCCCACCCCCCTTCAGTCTGATTTGTCTGGTGTCCTTGCCTTTGGGTCCCTCACAAAGCACTTCCTATCCTTTCCAACACACCTATAATTCTTTTGAAAGCAGCTTTATCATTTTGTTAAAGGGAAAAAAAAGGATACATATGCTCATTGCAAAAAGAAAAAAAAAACCCAGACAATATGGAAAAGTTCAAAGAAAAAAATGTAAAAACCACCTCAGATTCTACCAGCCAGAGATAACCACATAACATTTTGGTGAACGTCCCTCCAGACTTCTCTCTGTGCATAAATATACACAAATAGATTCTACGTATGCAGCTCTACCCCGAGCAAGATCAGATGACACATGCTGTTCTGTCACCTGTCCCCCTCCTCCCCCCACTCAGCAATATGTCCTGGACATCCTTCATGTCAGTTCCTATGGATCCTGCGTTCTATGCCTGGATCACCTGGTCTGTGGATCTGCTTTGCTCTCCTTCCCCCCATCCCTAGGTCCCCAGCCGATGGAGACAGACGTATTTCCAATTGTTTTGCTTAGAAACATCCCTGCAGTGAACATCTATGGGCTTCTGTCTTTGCATATTTCATTTATTCATCTATACTGCAGATGTTACTCAAGCGTGATCTATATACTAGCCCAATACCAGGGGCTAGAGGTACGAACAATGTACAGAGCAGCCTTGGTCAGTCCTTGCTGTTACGGAATTTATGATGATGTGGTGAGACGGGACAGGGAATACAATGATTTTTTTTCCCCAGTGAGCATATGTATTAAGCGGTCATACGAATATTTATCCAATTAGCACTCCATCCATTGTACCAAGAAAAAGCCCATAGTTAGGAAGCAAGGAGAGAACGAAACTAGAAAGGTCACTGTCTTGGAGTCAGGGAAGCCTTCTCGGAGCAGGTGATGAATGATAAGGAGGCTAAGGGTATAGCTTGGTGGTAGAGGGTTCATCTAACATGTGTGAGGGAGGCTCTGGGTTTGATTCCTAGCATCGCAAAAGGAGGAAGAAGGCAGATGTGTGGACAAAAAGCAGAGTGCGGTGTTTCCATGACAAACATACGGGGAATTCCTAAAACTGGAGTAGTTGAGTCAAGGGGTAAGCAGAACTTGAATTTTGTTACAGATTGTAAGTTGCACTTGGGGAAGGTGTCGAGAATTTACAGTCCTATAAAGGGTACTCTACCAGGCTACCCATGAAGGTTCATTCAGCTAGCTAGCACGGAGCAGGATTAGCAGCAATCGCATGCAGGAAGTGAGCCGCTCGGCCCAAGTCATCACTATTCTAATTATCTTTGCCAATCTAATCAGTGAAAAATGATATTTCATCTTTGTTTTTAGCCAATGTGTCTTTTTTCCTTTTGGACTCTGCAGGAAATTGAGCTCTCAGGAGGGGGAGGGGCGGTGGAATTGAACCATCTTTCTTGAACCACCTTTGTCAGAAGACTTCCTACATCCTTTAGGGAGGGAGGAGATGCCAGGAGTCCTCAGCCTGCACAGGGTCCCATCCTCGGAGTAGAGCCCCTGGGTCTTAGAGATGTGTCCCAAGTGGCTGTGAGTTACCAAGGGTGGGCGCCAATCAGAGCTGATGGAGGTGGGTGGAAAGGGGGAGGATTGGAACCTGTGTAGGCCAGCAGGCATTGTCCCAGTGGGGTGGCTAGGCAGGGGGTTGGGAGACTCAGGAGGCTGAATCCACATGCCATTAGGAGTGCTTAGAGATCCCAGGTGCTCCTGGATGATATTAATGCAGCTATATGAATATTAATAGCATGTCCATTAATATTAATGACAACAATAAACAAGTGTGAGGATTATTTTTAAAGAGGACTGCTACTCCAGCTGTTGCCTCCCTTCATTAGGAAGCCTCTGAGGTCCCGGCCTTTCTCTCCTCAGACCTCTAACAGACACCATAGTATGCTTTCGACTTCTGCCCAAGCAGAACTGAACCCAGTGGACATTTCCAACACTTTGGGTTGAAAGGGAATTGATGTAGGAAACCCCAGGTTTCCTTCCAAGGAGTTCTGGGCAATATGTGAGGGCAGGCAGCGGACCAGGGAGGTTTGTGTGTGGGCAGCCAGCTGTAGTGACTCCACATCTCACCCTCTCGAGGAGCAAGGCCTGACAGTCCAGTTAGTAAGTCCTCCAATGAGTGTGGTCAGGGGCGTGCCGGGGGCCAATCCCTTGGAAAGGTGGCTAGAGGAATTACCCTGTTAAAGCGGCCATGAATTATAGAAAGGAAGAGGGGGAGAAAGACCCAGAATATCATATGTGTAAATAAAGTGGAGTGGCGGCCAGACATAAAAGCCAGCTGCCGAACTCTCGCACCCACAGCGCCCCTGTGCCCGCAGACCCACCTCCTGCCAAGTACCACCACCAGTCACTTTACCTCCTCCTTCAAAGGATTTGTTAATAAGTCAATGACGGAACATCTAAAGGGGAAAAATATTTCTCTTTATAGTTGGAGATAATTGTCCCAGGAAAAAAAAAACAAAAAAACAAACCTTTAATTACAACTCACATGGAGAAAGCTTGATTTGTGGGCAAAGCCCGAATGCTGAGGAGCTGGGTGTAAAATATTTGTAATATTTAGGGAACCTAGAGTTTTACATAAAAGTAAACAGCATTGCCTGAAGGCACAATTTCCAGCAACACAATAAAATGTGCAGTGAATTTATGGCGGCCATCCATTAGCTCTTACCAAGGCAACGTCGCCCCTATCTGTCGTCCATCATTATAATAGAGGGTTAATGCACCGAATTTACATAAAAAAGTCATATTGTCTGCATGAATTATTTACACTCGAAGCTGTTTTTACAGCTTGGTTTCAAGCTGGATTCTGGGAGAGATTCTGCCAGTAAATTACTCTGTGGAGACCCTGGGTCTATAACCGTGCACTGAGCTAGCAATGAAAAGAAAGGAAAATGGGCAGGCCCTGGCGGGTCGTTGGTGCCTACGCCTCTCAGGTGGGGGCTGGAGGCACCGGTGGAGGCTGTGGGACCCTGTGCAGATGGGGTTCTGCCTCTGAGCCCAGGGTTTTAATGGTCACTGTCCAGCTGCCAGGACACTGGAAGCTTGCCAGTGTTCTTGGAAACACAGTGATTCTCCTGAGGCGAACAAGGGCTCCCTGCGGCTGGTGCCTAAGGTCTTTCGGAGATCGGGGTCCTGGAGAGGAGAAATCACTGCATTTGTTGGAGTTGGGCCTGTATCCGTAGCAAGGTCTCTGCCGTCACTGTGCAGATGGGGTGATGGAGGCCTGGAGGGTGCTTACACAAGAGTCGGGAAGTGGGACCTGCTTGTGACCCTAGCAAGCTGAGGGTGGACGATTGTGATCAGCCACACAGTGAGAGTCTCGGTCTGAAGACAAACGAGACCCAGCCATCCGAGGTGGGACAGCTGAGACCTGAGGGGAGGAGCAGGTGTCTGTGAAGGGCAGGCTGCATACTGTCTCTGCTCTCTGTTTTCGAGGTCCTTTAGTTAATTGGAAGCTGTTTCAGGCATTTTTCTGAGGCGGGGTAGACTGTCTGGACCTGGGTTTTCATGTTCTTCTTTACATTGGTTTTGCAGTATTGTAAACGGCTTGTGTTTTTGCTAAGTGTGAGGTTACAAAGTGCTAGTTGTGGAGGGAAAGGTACTTTTTTGTTTGTTTGAGACAGGCTTTACTATGTAGCCCTTGGCTGACCTGGAACTCACTACATAGACCAGGCACATGCCGCCAAGCATGGCAAGACCTGGGTTTTTAATTCCTCGTCATCTGCATAGCCATGGGGAAGCTTTGGGAGCTCAGTTTCCTCATCTGTGAACTGGAATTTTAATTAATTAATTAGTATTTCTATGTTTTGAGATAGGGTCTCACTAGGTAGCCTATCTGGTTTGGCAATTGCTATGTAGTTCAGGCTGGCCTCCAACTCACAGAGATCTGCTTTTGGTGTGCTGGAGAATCTCAACTCTCCTGTTCCCAGCCTGCCCCAAAGGAAGGGTGGGCGAGAGGCTCCAGTGGGGTGAAATGCACCGGGAGGCTTGGGGTGTGGTGTCAGCTAGGTCCCAGGGGACAAGATGCTCTGTAGAGGGAAGTGTTGAGATCAGGGAAGCAGAGGCATGTGAAAAGAGTAAGATGGATGATGGAGAGATGAAGTCAGACAGTCCCACATGAGGCAGCAGAATCCTCGGAACTGAGAGCTAGTCTAGGACAGGGAGCAGCTGAGACAGACCGCAAAGATCGGAAGAGCGTCGTGTAGAGGGGAAGGGAGAGGAGAGGAGAGGAGGGGAGGGGGAAGGAGAGGAGGGGAGAGGAGAGGAGAGGAGGGGAGGGGAGGGGAGGGGAGAGGAGAGGAGAGGTGACTGTCCTTGGGAGAAAGGAGACTCAAGCTGCCTGGGGCTCTGAGGCCACACTTCCCTGGACAGAGAAGAGGTTGGGCCAGCCTGCCCTGGCGTCTGTGCCACCTTCAGCCTGGACCCGCTCTCTTTATCCTGTTCCCTGCCTGATCCCTTCCTCCAGTCTAAGAAGCGTGGGGCTTCTCTCTGGCCCTGTCCTTTTGCTTTCCAGAGCTGCAGGCCAGCAGCTCCGCCTCCCCAGACTCCCCAGCACCGGGGTGGGCATGTGCTTGTAGCTGTCCCTCCACCCGGGTCTCCCGGGTCTCCCGCTCCTGGAGCAGCCCCAGCGGGTCCCAGGGGCCTGGAGACAACAAATGACTCCCTGCTGATGGGCTCGCCGCCTCCTGCTTGCCAGCTCTTTCTGCCATTCTGCTATGCACAGGCAGGTAATCATGCAAGGCCAGGGAGCCTCTCCCCGCCTGTGGGGGTGTGATTTAAACCTGAACTTGGCTTCACTTCCTCTCATCCCCTGGGAAGCAAGATTTAGATGATAAATTTCCCAACTTGCTGGGAGCCTGCACACACACACACACACATACACACACACACACACACACACACTTATACACACATACACGAATTACATACACACACTTATACACACACGCACACAAGCACACATACACATATCACACATGCACTCATGTACACACACATGCATACACACAAAGGTTGCAGACTCCCCATTCATGCTGGCTTGTGTGTGAATGCTTACGTGCAAATGTGCCCCCTCATTTCCAATCACACGCAACCAGTTTTACATGTGATGGATGTATATGCGGACACAGCTCATGGCCACAGGTTAAGGGAGGAGGGAAGTTAATTTGTGATTAGGACAGCAGTGATGAGTGGGAGGGAGGGGGATCAGGGACAAGGGACGCTGCGGTTGTCAGAGACCCTCCAGGCCTCACCTGCCTTGGTGCACGAAGCACTGGCCTCTGGCTTGAACGTGTCCCTGTGTGGAAACGCATGAGCTTCTTTTTACTATTTATCTATCTGTCTGTCTATCTATCTATCTATCTATCTATCTATCTATCTATCTATCTATCT